>JACSYO010000412.1:897500-1045000 GCA_016806645.1 Ophiodon elongatus
GAAAATCTCAAAACCATCACACGCCACTTTACATGGGAGCTTAATATGGGCCTCCAAATCCTTTTTTAAGTGTTTCATGTGCTCTTGAAGAGTTCTCTGAACACGAAACCCAACTCACTCTGCTCGCCACTCCCCAAACCTGCAGTGACATCGAGGAGAAGTCGATGATTTTGTCCTTGAAGCAGACAGAGTCCCTGTTCAAGCCACACCGCATGAGCAGCTTATTCACTGCTGGAGGTGCAGGCGTGACCGGAGAGCCAGGAAAAGCCCTCTTCACCAAACTCAAAGAGGAGCCGGAGGAGCTCACCCAGCTGGCTCCGACACCTGGGGACACGATCATCACCCTGGACTTCGGTCTGTATTGCCTTCGTCGCTTGTTAAGGTCTTTATGTTGGTAATAATGCTCTCAATAAAAGGGGCCACCTTGTAGTGCATTATTACACTTAAACCATGGCAACCTAGCTAAGCTAAAAAAGAGGCTGTTTGTAAATAATCACCCTTTTTAAACTTGTGTTTGTAGTCAGCTAAACCCATGTTTCTGTTCGTTAACTGGTATATGAAGTACACGGAGGATCAGCATTGTTGCTATGGTTGCAGTTAACTGATGCTCCAACTCTAAATACATGACAATAATTCTATTACAGTATGGCTGAAACATTTATTATACTGCATGCGCTTTTTAGTTGAAATACCATGTTAAATATGGTACAAACAGATTTTCTCTAAAGTCTTTATAAATTAATTTGTTTATGCTATAATTATCTAAGTAGTATTTTCTACTCACATTATAAGCACTTATTAAATGTTTTAAACTTAAGTATTGATATTAACAAAGCTACTTAGATCCTTGCAAGACATTTTTTTTCCCGCTTAATGTTTTGCCTATTACATACATACATACATACATACATACATACATATGGGTCATGTGTCATGTTTGTCAGCCCTCTTTCTCCGCAACAAGTTAATTCCTTATCCCTTCTCTTCACAACTGACTCTAATTTCTTCTTCTTTCTGTCAGATCGGCCTCAGTTCGAGGAGCCCCAGCAGCCCGGAGGATACACCCAGGTGTCTGCCGCAGCGATGCCCCCTCTGGGACCCACTTCCTGGGCCAGCGAGGGCCACAAGCCTGCCCCTGTGGCATCACTTCCAAGGGACATGGCTAACATGGCCGGTGCATTCACTGTGCAGCAGAACCCTCCACCGGGCAGCGCCACTCCGAGCCTCAGCAGCTGCTCCACGGTGAGGACGAGGAGGGAAGCGAGAGACTGAATGTTAAATTGAAAGGAGTAATTAGTTAGTGAGCGAGCGACTGGTTGCGTTTGTTTCATAGTTTGTTCTTTCTGTGTTCAGTGAGGCCTGTGGGGTTAAAGGTCCCTCACTGTGGGCAATGTGTGTGAGAATAACGGGGGTGGATTTTTGGAAGGAACAGGCTCTTAGCAGTGAATAGTGCCTTTGTCGAAACTCATCTCTTGCTCTTTGTTTCGGTGCTTTTCTTTTTAAACTGTTCTTTGGCTCACGTGTTGTCCCTTTCTTTCTGTACATGTCCTCTTGTTCCTCTCTGCTTCCTCTGTCTGTCTTGCCCCCATTTATTCTTCTCCTCTCCTCTCCATCCTCCCTCTCTCGTTCGCCCCTGCAGCCCAGCAGTCCAGGTGATTACTACTGCCCAGTGGAGAGTGACCTGAAGGTGGAGCTGACTGAGAAGCTGTTTTCTCTGAACACAAAGGGAAACAGTCCTGCAGACACTGAGGTGCGTGTCCCATGACTGTGCTTATGTTTGCCTCTTTGTTATTCCTGCATTCATTTGATTTATGAGGCCTTGTTAACTGAATCTGACTGAAAACTTGGCTTCCCTTGTCTCTCTTCCTTTTTGACAAAAGCTTATTTCAACATGGGCAAGATTATACCCATGTTGAAATTACTCATGTCATTTCTTCAACTTTTTTTTCTCCAAGCAATGTAATGTCTCTCTAAAGAAGGACCAAGTGTAATTTTACATTCCAAAATAAACACATTAAACAATCTGATTTTGAGAAACCTCTATGTGGTTTATGTGCACCACACTTGTATTGCCCTCTCTATATTACTTTGGAGTCTCTTTCTAGGTTTGAACAATTATGTGAGTTTGTAAAAAATTTATCTACCTGCACAATCTCAGAAGGACTAACATAATGCAACAGCTGTATAACTGGCGAGTTAGTTTAACACGCTATATAACTGTGTTTTTTCACTTTCCCAGAGCAACTTGAGTGACTTAGACCTGGAGACTTTGGCTCCTTACATCCCGATGGATGGCGAGGACTTCCAGCTGAATCCCATCATCCAAGAGTCCGAGTCCCTAGAAGGGGGTCCAGCAGGATCCATTGGGAGCAACAGCGGCCTGGCCAAAACGCAACAGTCCACCCAGCGGAGCTTCAGCAACATCGCCAGCCTCTTCCAGCCCCTGTCCTCCCCTCCTCAGCCCCAAGGCCACTACCAGCACCAGCCAGCTGCATCCTGGGCCGCGGGGGAGGAAAGATGCTCCAGCCAGGGAGCCGTGGACACCCGTGCAGGGTCTTGCATAATGGGGCACATGCAGAATTCTCCGTTCCAGGCTCCGGCCAGCACCCCTCTGTCCTCCATAGGTGGCAGGCAGAATCCGCAGTGGCCCCCAGACCCTCGTACCAACGTAACATACCAACAACAACAACAACAAACCAACAAGGCGTACCTGATGGACACTTTGTCTGGAGAGGAGCGCCCGTCCTGCCAACAGAACATGCCACACCTCATGCAGAAACAGAGGTTATGTAACAATCAACAATCACTAGAGAGCTTTTTAATACCGAGCTTAGGTTAACCAGCTATTTCTTATAATTAATTGATTAAAATGCAAAGTTAAGAAGGCGGATAAGAGAATACTTTAAAACATAGACAATATTATGTTTATCCATCCTGTTGGCTGGCTGTTTTGACATCAAATATACGTTTGTGTGTGTGTGCGCAGGTCCATTGACAACTTTGTGCAAGCCTACGGCGACATGAGTCCAGCCAGAGTGGCCAACAGTATCAAGCGCTCCTTCACTCAGATGGCTGTGGTGAGTTTCTCTGATAAAACATGCAGTATTTATTGTTTGATTGAAGTTGAAGGTGACATACAGTAACATAGAAAACTCCCCTTTTTAGTGCTTTCAGTGTACATATATTTGGGTGTCTGGAGTGCCTAACAGCCTCCACACAGTAAAATAAGACAACCGTGTCAGTGTTTGTGGACTTTCTAGGTAAAAGAAAACACATGATTCAACCAGCCATAGATTTCTTATGTATCATGCAGGCTTATGAGAATATACCGCCATCCATCTAAGTATCTTTACCCACGACTTGAGAACTACCTTTACAAAGGTGCACCATATTTTTCTCGCAAGCCAATAAGAGCAAACTGGGCTTTTTTGGGAGGAGGGCTTAAAGAGGAGGGCTTAAAGAGACGGGCGCTAAAACAGAGTGTTTCAAACAGATGTATAGTCAGACTGACAGTATGAGCAAAATAATGTATGATCCTGAAACCTCACATTTAGTTTTACTTGTTCTAATATAAGCAGCTAATTAATGAAAAGAAATGGAGTAGGTGCTACTTGGACCTGACAGTGATGACAGACAAATCAGGGACTTTTATACAGGTAGACTGTGCGTACCGGCTGCAAGAAACAGAATAAAATCCATTTTACATACAATTTTAAAAGCTTTTATTAAATTATTAAATTAAATAAAAAGATATATATATATTAAATCAAGGTCTTGTTACAGTCTTTTTTGTTAATCATGTAGCCACAATAATAAATATTTTTCAATAACTTATACTTTAACAAAGTTGTGGGCCTTGAATTGTTCGGGGAATTCACTCTTTTGTCGTGGACATGTGGTTGTGTTTCAGAGTGACAGTACGCCTTCAGAAATCGTCTGGAAGAAGATGAGGGCTGACAGCTGTGCCGCCATGGATTGCTCCCTCATGCCAGCCAGCATGTCTTCATGTCTCAGCTCTGTGCAGCAACACAGGAAGTGTCAGTATCCAGGAAGCGTGATAGGTGGTGCTGCTGAGAAACCCTTTTTCCAGAAGAGCTGCAACTACACGTATAACATGCAGCCGTCTAACAAGGCCGAGGGTGAGTCTACCTGACTATACTGTTTACAATCCACAGTGTAAAACTGGCTAGAAACTAACATCACTATGTGGCAGAGGCACTGTACTGTTTTCTTATTTATTTGATAATACACCACAAAAATGTCGTCATCAAGGGATTTTAAGAGAACCACAGCTTGCCGGTGGCGCAACATGGTAGGAGACGGGGTGAAAATTTGCTCTTACAAAAAACAACTAACACAACAGAAAGTGAGCCAAATAACAAAAAGGAGGCCCGGGTTGTACGAATGATGAATGTACCGACGCAACAAAGGGAACAGAGCCAGAGACTCAGTAATATTGGCAGAGATACACAGGCTAAGACAGGAGCAATCAGAAGTGGTTAACCACAACAAAAAGGGCTATGGCAAGACTACAGACTAACTTGAAGGAACTTGTGGAAAGAACAGCCTCGTTGGAGGAGCAAACGGTAAATATGGAAGAACGGCTGGAAGATACAGGAGACAGGATAGCGCGGCTTGTTATTTGCAAAGTGTGAAGACTTGAAATCAAGGTTGAGGTGTAAAACAATATGTGGATACATGGCATCCCGAAAGGGCTCTGAGAAAAGTTTGTGGCAACAAAGTCCAGATGGCATTGACATCTGTATTGAAGGAACACGCCTCTCGCTGGTCGCCAAACCGAAAGAGAACACTGTTCCCCCGAGAGTGATCATTGCAGCAAGCATGGAAACAAAAGAATATGTTTGAGGGAAGGAGCGTCTACTTCAATCAAGACTACACTACTGAGATACAGCAAAAGAGGAAACGGGGCGTGATAAAAAAAAAAAAAAGGAAAAGGAAAAGGAAAAGAACGTGAAGGCATAGTCCCCATATCCTGCACAGCTAAAAATGCATCTGGAATCAGGGACGTTCACCACACTAGCGGAGGCCACACTCATGCTGAAGGATTACAGGAAATATCTGAAACTATAAAAACTCTGACACCATTACACCAGTATTATCTTAAGTCTTCAACTATGCTCTATCATCAGGTAAACTATGAAAGCCTTTGTTAGATGCAAAGAAACGCTTAGATTTAATATATATTATCGAGATTGTTGTTTTTTTTGTTCCAGTATAAAAAAAGCTAGAATTATATATAAGACACTTCTTTGCCCGAAAGAGAGGGGAGGGTGGAACTAAGGAGACAGAGTGTGGGTGGGAATGGAGCAAAATTCATGTCAATACAATACTCACCTTTGGAAGCACTCTTATTTCTGACTGAAACGGCACAGAAGAAGCTCAAGATTAGTAATTAGCGGTTCAAGGGAGTGTTGAAAATATGGCCAGAAGTACGAAATAAATTAAAACTGTGAAATGTCTTTTGTAGGGCAAATAAAATAGCAACAAAACCTGATGTCTGACCATCTATTATGGATTCAGGATATGACAAATGGTCAAACAAGGAATTAGTATATATTGTTCAAATGTTTAATGGGCAAACCATGAAGTCCTTCAAACAACTTACACAGGAATTAAATCTCCCAGCCCATTACTTTTATATATCCTAAAACTAAGACAATACCTTCAGAAACATAAGGAATGGGAGAAAGTTTGGAGAACGCAATCCAAACTGGAGGACGGAGTGGAAGATTTATTTCACTTGTTTTAAGAAATAATTCATACACATTAAGATGCTTACTTATGTCACTGTCTACCTGCCTGCCTGCTTGTATTTACTCATTGAGACACAGATTAAAATGTTTGCACTGTTTCATGTTTAGTTTTAGATTCTCATTTTGTACTTATGTGGTTATCGTTTTATAGTGCATGTGAGCATTGTTGGAGAGAGGCTGAGGACAAATAATTTCATTGCCCAAGACTGATTTGCTGTTGTTGTTGTGCAGATGACAATTAAAAGACTTCCTTTCCATGTCTGTCATCTTCTAGGTATCGCTAGCCGTTTGCTGGGCCCTTCGTTCGAGTCCTCCTGTCTGCCCGAGTTGACCCGCTACGACTGCGAGGTCAACGTCCCGCTGCAGGGCAACCTGTACCTCCTCCAGGGCTGTGACCTGCTGAGAGCCCTGGACCAGACCACCTAGAGCCCCAGATTCAAAATCTGCCTTAGACCTGGACCCTACCTGACCCTAAGCCTCAGTCTGCAGCCCAAGACTTAAGCCTTTCTTTACCTTCATACCTCTGGGCCTTCTGAGAGCCCCGAGGCTAAGCTACCTATAGGGAATGGTATTCATAACCACATCCTGCCTTATTTAGCTTCTATGGCTCAGCCCACACTATTGTTCCCTGTTCCTTTACAGTTCTGTACCTACACCATCTAAACAAGCTGAGATATCAGGGTCAAGGTCTTTTTCCTGGAGCTCTTGACTCACATCAGATACAGGTTGAACACCAGTGTACAAACGTTGCCCTGCCTTGAGCCAACCACATAGATGACCCACACATATAAAGTAGCATGGGTCACTTGGTGAACGCGGGACAATTAACAGAGTAAAAATAATGCAACGCTGTCTGCGTCAAAAAGTCTCGACACCGGGATTTATCGCCGGTCATCGGGGTCTGGCATAAGAAAGCTTCTGTGTTCAGAAGCACCGGCTGAACTCGAGTCTTGGTTGTAAAAGGAGTATTTGTGGCATGGGATTCAAACCTACAACCCGTGTCTTATCAAGGCCCGGTCTCTGTCATAGTATTACACCCTGATATGAACTCTATGCAGCTCAGTTCCCAGACCTACCTTCTCTTTAGCAGCTAACCCACTAGCTCAGAGGAGAAGTATTATACTACCTAGACTACACTGTGTTCTTTCACTTTGAATATTTAACCAGCAATTGAACCCAGCCCACTTTCTTAGTCTGTGTCAAAGTTGGGTATCATGAACATGAGCCATTCTTAGATTTAAAACCACCAATAATTATTTTTTAAGCATGCTCTCTCTTTCTGCCAATCAATCAATAACGCTCCTAAAAATCCCAAATCGCTTATATTAGGATGTCCAACTAAAGTAAAAACATTTAACTTGTACATGACAATATAGAGAATATTTAATTTGTTTGTATCATTAAACACTTATACTTTAGATAAGGTTGGGTTTCTTTCTCTTTCGTCATGTTTAGATTTTCTTTCATTATCCCAAAAAAAAGCTGAGAAGCAGAATCAATAAGCAGAATCAGAATAAAAGTGACACCCAGTTCGGCTCGAGCCTGTTCCGCATGTTAAGACGGACAGACCTAAACGGCCATCAACCTGCCTCTTCTTGCCTGAATCCATCCCACCTGAGTCCCTGTAACATCACCGTCTGCTCTGTTGGAATAACAAAGTAGTGCAGTTTGTTCATTCAGGAGTCTGGTTCACAGTAGCATTACTCCTGTTTGGTTCAACTGTAATTACATATGTATTATATTGTTGTTTTACTTATTATAATAACTCTATTTTTACACATTATACATTTTCCCCAGGTTATTTCATCCTAATCAACAGGAAATACCAATACTGCTTTACTTCTCCTCATTTCTTTTTTTATATTGTTATTCTGCCTACCGGATTCTTTTATGTCTTGTGTCAAACTCACAGACACACTAAACATATATTGCAATACATGTATTCTACTGTAAGTTGGATGTTGTTAAGTTTTTGGATGTTTTGTTTTTTAACTTCTCTTCTTAAATCTGTCCTTTATTTATCTAGACATGTTTTTCTCACACTTGACTTTCTCAGTCAGGTTAGTAGCTTGTGTGACTGCAGGTTTTCTTTTCTTCTTTTTGTGCAATTATTTCATTGAGCTAAAGCTTATATAGTCAGCAGCAAAGCTTGCCTTATTCACCAAACTGATAGCTTTGCAGAGGATCTGACTTGCACACATTGTAATAGTTCATGTGATGACATGTTGTAGACTTGCACACACTTCACGTGATATAGAAAACCATAAAAACCAGTAGTGTGCTCAGACGATCTAAAGAGCAGGGGTGGGGATGAAAAATGGGGCACCACTTGAGAATGCAAGTTCCATTTTAAGCTTTAAATGTTGCCCTTAATAGATCACGTGTCTTTGTAACTACAGATTAAGTATATATTAGCTTGTTTTGCAGATCTTGGTCACATGCAGACGATGTGGTTTTACATTTTTTTATGTACTTTTTCTACCATTCCAGGCAGCCGTTGGTTTCCATTCATTTCTGATGAATTTCTACAAGAAACAGTGTCTGCACCACAACAACATAGCTTACAGAATGGTTAGCTGTAGTACGTGAGATTTGTAGTAAATGGGCTAAAACGTTCTTTAAGCTAACCGGAGGATATTTGGGGGTATGTGACGGGCATTTGAGCCAGTCACAGGCGCTACACAGAGATGCACTAAGAGGGATCGAAAGAGCACTTTGGCTGAGCCAAAGGACGATTGGCCAATCAGAGTGCCACTTACGTAGGTTCTAGTAACCTCAGTTGCCCCTTTGTTGTGATATTAGCGCGAAAATTAATCATTCAAGTGTCCCATTAAAAAAAAAAAGGCCAATTTAGCTTTTAAATGAAGAAGGGCAGCGGAGGTTGCTCCCCTCACCCTCTTTGCACACCACTGCACAATCCAATCAGTCTAAAGTCGATGTCAAGGGCATAAGCGCTTACTCATTCAGACTATACATATGTACATAGTAGCAGCAGCCTTAGTTTCAGTGCAGTACAGCAGCCTGTGAAGTGACTTGAAATGTATGTATTATTCTTTATGGTTAGGCCAGTTTATATTGTAATTCATGACATGGAGTGGCTGCCAATATCAGAAAGCTTTGATACAGACTATTATGAGTAGACCTAAAACGCTATGAACTAGGAGTAAGGTCAGAGTTTTTATTTTCAAACTAGAAACTCATTTTCACCCAAATGATGTCAGTAATCTCACCGACAGTATGCGTTCTCTGGAAGCACATTAACCATGTTTCTCTGTTCCCTCCTTTCCTGTACACTCAAAGTATTTTTCTTAATCCCACTTGAGGTAATCGTCTTTGTGTGGTGACCACTTAAGAGAATGAATTATAGAGCTTTGTTCACATATACGTTACGTATTTAAAGACAAAAGTAATGTTGAAGATAGTGTTTTTAGTGTTCGTGTTCTGGTACTTTGTCCTTATCTACCCCTGTAGATGCAGATTGATCAGATCCCTCACTGTGCAGTTTTCTCCCGTGCTGTTTCTTTGTTGTGGAATTTTCTTTTCTCCCGCGGTTTATCCTTAAATATTCTATCGCTAACATATCTATTGTATCTGTTGGCTGGGCAGTTCTGTTTTTGTTCTTGCTTTATGACGATAAAACTAAAAAACGACAGGAAAAAAAAGTTGAGATAAAAAATGAATCGGTTTCACTTTTCAGATATGTAGCATTTTGAATATTGTAAAGAAGGTGAAGTTGCCACATAATTAATCATAGTTTTCGAGTTGCATATATAAAAGCAATGGTGCTTCATAGACCATGTATGTTATTTTTTTAGACTTTGTATAACATCTCTTGGATCCTAACACTATATTTTGATGTTCTCTGCTTTATGTTGTGCTGACATTTTCTTTAAAGTTTAAAGTTTTTGAATCCTTATAATGTGCCTTATGGTTGTCCCAACACATACTGAGTTTGCCCTTCAAGAGCACAGTTGACTTCCTTTGAAAATCCCAACTTGACATAGTATCTGAACACCTTAACATTTTTTCTGACAGTTAACAACCAGCTGGCATTTGTTGTGTCCACTTAACTTTTGTACATTGGAACACAATGTCTTAGTTGGGATGATACTCTTCCTAATAACCCCTCAGGTTTTGTAGTCAACAGCTTCTTAATATCCTCTTTTGAAACCTTAATTTAGATCCAGATAGAACAGCAGCCTGCTTTAGGCAACATACAATGGAAGCCTTTAAAGTAGAACCATATTAGATCCCATTGTAGATCCCCTGGTGATAACAAGTACACATTTGTGAAAGGTTTTTAAGGGAAGGGATTCCCCAGCTCATCAACGAAACCTCACTGTCTGTTTGTTGATGAAGC
Source organism: Ophiodon elongatus (assembly GCA_016806645.1). Taxonomy (NCBI): domain Eukaryota; kingdom Metazoa; phylum Chordata; class Actinopteri; order Perciformes; family Hexagrammidae; genus Ophiodon; species Ophiodon elongatus. The sequence continues at coordinate 907,635 of JACSYO010000412.1, forward strand.
TGCTTGTGGGTTTTGGTTTAGTTGAAAGAGATTTGACTGTCCAGTAAAAGTTCTCCGGGGAGGGTCAAAGGTCAGAGGGGACAGCAGTGACAAAGTTAGCGCCTTGCTTTTGCGGATTACTTGACACACACATGTTGAGGGTCCATTACAGTCACTCTGCAAACCAAATTTTCCTGACTTTTATCTTCATAAAAAAGTGGTTAAACAGGCTGCACAGTTTGCCTTAAAAAATGGGGCCAGGCGACATGATAATTCAGATGTTTAGAAAGGCTATAACCAAATCTGTTTCAGTAAATTACAGTCTTTCAACTGAAAGGACGTATGTAAAGCTGCCTAGCAGTGACTAAAATGTTACTACAACTGATGATAATAAGTCCAAATCTATGACAATTAAAGAGTTGTTGAAGAGTAAATCGAGCCACATGATGTTTGATAGGACTGGAGATTATTATTATCCTGAGAGGGGTAGTGGGCAGAGAAACAGTTTGAGAAGTTATGATGGAGGAATGAAAAGAAGTGATGTCGACTTGAATGACACATAAAAAGAGAGATACATCCTGCTCAGCCTGCCCACTGATGCATATCTCCTCAACTCCTCCACTCGACATATAACTCATCCGTTACTACTCTCACTCCCCCTCTCCCTTCACTTTCTTGTCAGACTCAAAAGCCAAATTTGTTTTTTTCTCCTGATATGTCAGAAATTACTTGGGCATTTTTATCATTGCTCAAATTTAAAGTTATTCTTTTTAATGTTAAAAGCAAATTGAAAATTGAGATATTCCTATTTGCAGGATCATGTATAGTATTAAATATGTTTTGTATAATGATCAATTATAGAAATACAAGTTGGTTAGATTACAGAAAAGCACCTTACAGCTTGTTAAAAGCACATTTTGTCAAGTTCATTTTTGAAGACCAAAGAGTTTTTAGGTTTAAAATGTTTAATGTTCTGAAACATGCGCATGGAAGAAGAACAGCACCTCAGATGTACTTTTTATCAATTGATGAGATTTGAACTAAATTGGGTTAATGTATGTGGAAAGAGTTGGTTAGATGGAAGTCGTTTTTAGATATAAAAATCTAGGCATAGGGGAGGTCCCACCCCTGTTTTAGGATAGCTTCTGCTGCACTAGCTTCGACCAGACAATTGAAAATGTTATGTTTAAAAATGACAAATTTATATAACCACTCATTTTAACGAAGATGGATTCATGAAATACACCTCAGCGAGTCTTAAATCTTCTTAGGAGATGTAGTTATGTATTCTAACATTGTTTTATCTTTGAAAAAAAATTAAGAACTGTGAACAAGTGAACAATTGGTTATCTTGGAATATGGATAGTTGACCTGCGAGCAGGTGTCACCTATTCAAAAAGACAATATAAAGAAAAGTCTCTGAGAGAAAAAGCAAATGCTAGTAGCACAGATGTTAACCCAAAAATGGGCGGGGCTTAATCTCTCTATTTAAACCTTAGAAGGCTTATCACCAGTACTAGTCCTCAACCTGCTGTGCTGCTTGAAGGGTTTCCCCCCAAAACAAAAGTGACAAAACGTGTCAGGAGTTGATCCACTCATTCATTGCACTTCCTCTTTAAAGACAATATCAGCATCTTGTATCTCGTGTGACAACAGGGTTTTTTTGTTTTTCCTTATGGGATCCATGTTTAGCTACTTGTATTCTGTTTTTGTCAATGTCATACAGTACAGTTATATTAGCTGATCAATGATCTGCATTTTTTTAATATGCTAAAAATCCATATTGATCTTATTATTATCATATATTGTTATCAATGTTATTACTATATGGGGAATTTAACCCAATAAGAAGTTTGTGTTTATGCACTGATATCTTATAATTAAAGCATACTGATCTTACCCTCCCTCACCGGTTTCATGCGTGGTTTATTGTTTTTCATTTTAATTTATGTTCTGATTCAAAGATCATTAGTTGTGATGGAGGAAATCATTAATTCACAATTTTTATTATTACTAAACCTTTATTTAACCAGGAGAGTCCCATTGAGATTAAAAATCTCTTTTTTCGAGGGAGACCTGGCCAAGACAGGCAGCAACATAAGAAACACATAGTTACAGACAGAAAACACAGAACAAGACAAGTTAAAAGAAACTAAAAGTTAAAAGACAGTGACATAACCGAGTTACTTTAAGAAACATTGACATTTTTGGGAACCTGCCTCTATTTCTTTCATTTTATATTTAAAAGCAGTAAGTGGTATCAGTTCTTTAAGTTTTAAATCATTCTGCAACATATTCCATGATGAGGGTGCAGAGTACACAAAAGCCCTTTTTCCCATTTCCGTTCTGACATTTGGGACAGTGAGCATAAGGAAGTCCTGAGAACGCAAAGAGTATTGTCCGACACTTTTCTGCATGATGAAAACACACAGGTAGTTTGGGATCAGACCAAGGATTGCCTTATAAATGAAGGTGTACCAATGACAGCGCCTACGGGTGGCCAAAGCAGGCCATCATACCCGAGAGTATAACTCACAGTGGTGAGTCAGAGCTTTACAATTGGTAATGAACCGCAGTGAAGCATGGTAAGCTGTGTCCACCATACGAAGACAGTTAGCAGAGGCATGCATATAAAGAAGATCACCATAGTCCAACACAGGTAAAAAAGTAGCAGCAACTAATCGCTTTTTTACATTAGTTGAAAAACACAGCTTATTTCGAAAATAAAAACCCAGTTTTAACCTCAACTTTTTCACCAGGTACTGCACATGTGGCTTAAAAGTGAGGGAGTCATCAATCAAAATACACAGATATTTATAAGAGTCAACAACCTCTATTTCACTTCCTTCAAGAGTGACCACCGAAGGGATATTCTGTGGCCTACTCCGACAGTTTGAAAACAACATAAGTTTTGTCTTATCTATATTTAGAACAAGTTTCAGTTGAAATAGGGTATTTTGAACAACATTAAAAGTTTTTTGCAAGACATCAATTGCCTGCACAAGAGTTGTCGCATAGCAATATGTCACAGTGTCATCAGCATAAAAGTGACAGTTAGCGTCAACCACATTTTGACCCAGATTATTTATATAAACAGTAAATAAAAGCTAATACAGAGCCTTGTGGCACACCTTTACAGACGGTTGCAATATCAGAGGATAGACCCTCATATCTGATGCACTGACACCTATTCTCAAGGTAGCTCGTGAACCAAGCGACCGCTTGCTCCGAGAGCCCTGAGTTGCGGAGCATCAGCCTTAAAACATCATAGTCAACTGTGTCAAATGCTTTAGACAGATCAATAAACAGTGACGCACAATGTTGCTTCTTGTCCAGAGCAACAGAAATGTCATTTACCACTTTCAGTGCAGCTGTAATAGTGCTGTTTTTTCCTAAAGCCTGATTGATAGGATGATAAAATGGCATTGGTGTATAAGAACTCCTTAAGTTGTGTGCTTACAAAAGCTTCAATGATTTTAGCAAGTACAGATAAATTAGATATTGGCCTATAGTTATTTAAAATAGCTGGGTCACCACCTTTAAACAGTGGGAGAACAAAGGCAGATTTCCATTTCATTGGTATTTCATTATTTTTCATTGTCAGATTAAAAAGATATGCAAGTGGCTCTGCAACAAAATTAGCAGCCAATTTCAAAAAGTAAGGGTCTATACAGTCAGGCCCTGAAGGTTTCCTATGATCTAGGCTTTTTAGGGCTTTATGAACTTCCTGCACAGGAAATGGGGTAAAATTAAAAGGCTGACCAGTATAAATTGGAACACCAGTACAAGGTTTCACAGACCTTGGACAACAAGAGTCAAACAGAGAGCCAGAAGATATGAAGTGTTTGTTAAAACAATTCAGTATCTCCATTTTGTCATGAACAGCGATAGAATCCTTCATAATAAAAGCAGTCAATCACAGATTTTCCATTAGAACAAAAAGGTTTGTTTCAACTTAGGCAAAAATAAATCTGGCGATTAGCAAATCTTTCCATTTCTAGATTATTGATTCCAATCTGTAAATATTTACAGAAATGTTTTTTTGTAAATATATTAACGATTTTTACTGGAGGACAAGACTTCTGATGCTGCTGTGTTTTGTATTTAATGGATACTCATTTTTGTATTATATATCCCCTCAATAGTATAGTATCTTATAAAAAATTATAAAGACGTTATAGTATAGATTGTCGTAACAACAAAATCAAGAAAAATTTATTAATAGTATGCCATAAAAAGTCAAGGTACAGTAATAAAGTAATGAAATTGCAGTATGTCTCAAAAAAGGCATAGTATTATACACTAGAATATGTATATGCTTGCAGATTATTTTACTAATTATTAATTATTTAAAACATACAATCAGCTCATGAAGTTTAAATTGAACAGTCCATGGAGCTTCTGCCATCACACAGGTTAAGGCAATGAACAAGCATAAGAACAAAACTGTGGCAGCCTAGACTTCAGGGGAGACTGGATCTAATGCCTGAAGTTCATATTAAGGATCTTTCAACATTCCTACAACAAGTCAACTGTGAAGGATTCAGATCTTCTAGGTTGCTGGTATTGTTCTACTTAATAATCATTTAAAATAAGGTATGTTATAATATGTGGAGGTTTTAGAGTTCTTGCTATCTGACCCTCAAGTGAATATGTTGTGAGTCTTTGTAACTTTCTGTAACACTGTGAGCGTCAATGTGAGCGAAGGAAGATAACTGAATTTTTTTTTCACTCTACAAATGAGAATCTGGTCTGCTTCCCTGCTCCATGGAAAAATTGTTCCAAAGCTTTAACTCCACCTTCGTATTGTACTTCATGTTTTTGTTTTTGGATTGTGACGCACATCCTCTATTTCAACTCAAAATGTTTTCCTATAACCAACACCAGCTAAAGCGGAATGATCAAACTTTTGTTCACGGGTACTTGAAAACACTGCAAAGACCCAATGTACATTACTACTATATAGTTTTGCTTTGTTTTGCACTGAATCAACGCTGTCAGGCTGCCGTGTTTTGCAGGAAAAGAAAAGGTAGAAGCCAGAAATCTGTTTGATCGTTCGCTGAAAACTTAAAAAGAAGAAATGTAAACAGTCCACGCAACTTGAAGATGTTTGCTGTCTAAAGCTGACTAAACAAACAAACTCAGCGTGCGGATGCTACTAGTCTCTTATTGAGCTGCTTATCAACTATCCAATCACATAGTTCTCCACATGCAAGTTGACACTTTCTCCACTGACCAAATCAATGTCACTTTTTACACATGTATGTAATAATATGGAACTGGGAAAAAGGTTTTATTTGGCTGGATCCAAAAAGTATTTCCCCACAAATTAGATTTCATTAAAAGTTAGACAATAAGATGGAAAAAAACACTTCATCTCTTCTGGTTAAACCGGATCCCGGCACTGAGAATGATGGGAAATCTGGGAAAGCGCTGGCAGAGAGTGCGGTGGTTTATAGTCAGTTTTAGTTTGTTTTTTGGGTTTTGTGCTTCTTCCTTCCTCTGCAGGAAGACAGGAGCCAAACTTTATGGGCACGCCAACACAGGCATGATGGAGATGTAGGTAAACAGCAACGACGCACACGCGCACGTCTTGCCTCTCTTTGTTCCAGCTGATTCAGAGCCGTTTGTTTCCCTCAGGTGGGGAGTCAGGAAAACACGATGGAGGTAAAAAGGGAGGAACCGGCGTCTCAGGCCGACCAGCTTCCTCCTGTTTCAGACAGGGAGAGCCTTTATCCAGTGTCTGCTGCTGTTTGGAACAATTCACGCTGCACCAAAACCTGCTGAGAGCTTCTTAGTTAAGTAGCAACAACCACTGCTGGTGCCTAATATTTATCATTGTCATTAATCCATTACACCACCGACTTCTAAATTGCAAACATTATTATTAAAACGTTTCTGATTGAACTAAATGTATGTAAATATGTATCAAGAGTTCGGTCTAATTTTGTCATTATCTAATAATTTATCACAATAAGTTGTTAAAGTATGGGCATTATCATCCATGAGCAATTATCCAACATGATATCAAACTTTTGCATACACATATACAGACACACACAGCTTGGTTTGGCTGCATGCAGGAACATTGTGTAAAACGATAAGCAAGAACAAGAAACACCATTCAAAGAGACATAAACTCTGCACAATTAGTCTAATACACAAAAACAATTACGTGAGAATGGTTTGTCGCAACAATGGACCACTCAACTTTGGCATTTTGTTTTTGCCATGAGTTTGCTTCCTGCTTTTCAATACTCAACATTATTACGTTACATCTTTCGTATAATAATGAGAATTTACATTACCACCCTTTCAGAAGCTTTTTATTTCATAAAATCCATAACTTTCAATACTTTCTAGGAAAAGTAAGAGGTTCTGAACTCAAAATAAACCCAGAAAATGCCTGCGGTGTTTCTACCAAACAGCCAGCTTGAGAGACGGAGACAGAACAAAGAACCCGTCTCTGCTGGGTCACGCTGTGAGCTGACCCAGTCACTTCCCTGTTAAACCTCTGCCTTTCTGTCCACACATATGTCTGTCTGTCCTTTGGGACCTCAGCAGGTCTCAAGACAACTGTCCAATGTGCTTATCTAGGACAGTTTGTTTATGCTGTGGTCCAATCCCAGGACACTGAGCTGCTCTGACTGGGACTTAACCCTGATTGAGCTCAAATCTCATTGTAAACAAACATTCAGTTTCCCATGTTAGAATCAGAGACTACTTATGTCTGGGTTCTAACATACAGTATGAGAGGACAGTCTTAGTATGCAGTGTACTGTGTTTTTTGGGGGGGTCAGGGGGGGGGTTCAGATTAACATCAAAGTCAGAATTGTCTTTTCCTGAAATGCTTCTCTCAAAACAGTGGACGGGAATACTTTATGGCCATCCATCAAACGCTTTGGTCCAGAGGAAGATATTCACAATGATTCAGCCAAAATTTCCACTGGCACAAAAAGAAAAATGTCAAAATGTAATGACTAACACTTTCATTTTGGATAGTATATAACCTTTTTCAATTGAACAATAGTTCCTGCGTTTTCCCTTTTGTAATTTAAATGGTTCCAATAGACAACAGTTCTGCTCAAAGAGAGCTGAGTGCCCAGCAATGGTTTGTGTTCAACATTGGTACAGACACGACCTCCACCTCACTGCAGTATTATTGAGTTTGTCTTTCTCCAACTGGCATCAAACAGTGATCAAACCAAACACAGCGATCGATCGCCGAGAAATTACAGAGATACAAACTCTGAGAGTCTGAGAGCAGATTAAATATTAAAACACCTCTCAGTATATCACAATACAATTCACAGTACCACAATGTTACAGCCTCCAAATTGACCATAAAGTTGAATCATCACCTCTCTTCAACAAAAACAAGAACATTACACGATTCGTGAAGATCTATCACGGTACCGACTGTTGTATTAATCGACGACACAAAGCTATTTCCCCTCCTCTTCTACCTCCTCACGAGGATACTTGGTTCTGTCACACTCCTGCAGAGTTTACGGGGCTCGCTATGCTAGTGAGCATACCTGTCATCGTTGGCTTGTGTCTACTAACACTCAATGATCTGAACGGAGAACAGTGTTACGGGTAAACATCGGTCGCAAATGCCTCCCAAATCTCAACAACACATTGTGTGATCCTGATTAGTTTGGTTGTTTCTCCATCTGGGGGAAACAGACTTTCACGAGAACAACGGCAGACCTTTATGAGTCAATCAACACATTTTTAGATTTGGGCAACACTGGAACCAGAATACTTTGGCCCCTCTGTTATACAGTAACACAATGGATTCTCTTACGTCATACAATTATTGACAAACTGATTGTCCTGTGTCTTTCCTTCTGACTTTGTTTTTCTGTGAGAATTCATTCATAAATACAATTATAGGCCTAGTCAAGTCTCTCCAGTCCACCATTGCGTTTTTCAGCAATTGTTCTGATCTGGGAAGCATGAAGATAAAGAGCTTATGCAATGATTGCTCAATCCCCCTCACTGTTTGACCCCTTTGTATCCCAGTTTGGCTTGATCAGGAAAAGAGCCAAAAGTAAGCCTTCTGATTGGAGGAGGTGGAGAGAGGGTCAGTAATTATATTCATACATAGGAAAACACTACATTTAGAGAGGATAGGACATTCTTCGCACATAGCAAATAAACAAACTCTAATAATCCAGTAATGCAATTACTGGTCAGGATACACACAGATCATTTTTCTGTTCCTCTTCTTCAGTTATGTAAGTGCTGAATATGTGGGTCAGAAATGGTGTCAGCTGTAAATTGCAGACCATAAAGAGACTCTAATTTATTGATACACACAATACATCATATTGCTCATATTGCTTTCCTTCAGTTTTTTAATAGTACTGCGGACCGTAAAAGTTCTACACAGTGCTTTTGCCCCACAAAGGGATAAATCTAACTTCCCTTTCAACTATGCCTGACAACCCTCCTGGAGTATATGACGTTGACAAGAGACCTCCAGAGTTCACGGTCATTTGCTTTCTTCTCTATCTGGTATCAGCTGCATCCCAGTCATCTCTTGATGTTTGTCGGCCTCTTTTTTCCTCTCCCCTTTAGGGTCCCATGTCAAAGCTTGTATGTTGGTGTTTCACACTTGTTTTTGCTGTGTGAACACTCCATCTTGTCCTACTTCGTTTGTTGCTGGTGGTGCCCTCGTCCACAGGTTGTTGTGGCGGATCTTTTTATTCCTATTTTTTATTATTTAAAGTTTGCTGCTTGCTCTTATTTTTCTACATTTCAAAAGATTTTTAATTGTCACCTTAACGTACATTTAGTTGGGAAGCCTTTTCACTCTGCTGTGTATGAATGATGCAAGAATACAAGAAAACTAATTTTGTAATAAATTTCAGAGACAAAAATGTGTTTCTTCCTTAACTTAAAACTGAAATAATATTTTTTTTGCCCACTTGGAGGCAGTAGAAGAACATCTTAAAACCTTTTGTGTTATAAAGCACATTGCCTGTTGCTGAAAGGTGCTACACAAATGCACTTTTGCCATACAAATGCTGTGAACACAACGCTGACATATCTTGCACTTTTAAGTTGATATGACAAACCAGTCATCTCTGTCCAAAAAATAAGTGAAATCATTAAGGCAATATTAATTGTGTGCATTCTACATTTTCTGATCTCTGAGGGACCTTTGGACCTTGTGTCTGTCTGCCTTTTCCAAACCTCTCAACGACCTCAAGAGCACTTCCTGTGTGCAAAAGAAGCACACAGACAGATTAAAGAGAAGCTGTTTCATCCTTCAGTGTGCGTGTGTGTGTGTGTGTGTGTGTGTGTGTGTGTGTGTGTGTGTGTTTAAGTGTACTCCACAGACAGAGCTGGCTGTAAAGCTTCTGGAGGGCAAACATCATCTTTCTCATGAGAATGTTTCTCTTTTAACTGCTCAGACCTCTTCCATCTCTCTCGCTCTCTCATTTGTAGACTTAGGAGAATGCAAAGCTATACATTGTCAGCAATATGGTATGCCTTAAAAAAATCATCGAATAGTTAATCATAAAATGCAAGAAAAAGTCAGAGTATAGTTTGCCATAAAAATGTGGGAAAAAGTGTGGTATGTAATAAATATGTAAAATGTCAGTATATCATGAAATGAAATGCAACAAAAAGTCACAATACAGTTTGCCAATAAAAAGGCCATACAATGGTATGTAAAAAAAAATTGACAAAAAAAAGGATTAGTGCAGTATGTGAAAAATATCTGAAAAAGTCATAGGATAGTTTTTCATTGAATTCAAAGTGAAGTATATCATGAAATGCAAAAAAAAGAGAATAGCATAGAATGTCATACACATGTCATTATGTCATAAAAAGTAATATTATAATATGTCTAAAAAAAAGTCATAGTATGTATGGCATGACATCATTGTTGGACAGTGAATTAATGTGTTAGGATTTCGATTAAATTTTGGATTTTGGTTAAAAAGTCATAGCATAATATGTCGAAAAAAGTCAAAAAAGAATTCTAGTATATTATTTTGGAAAATGTAATTCAACAGTTTATTTTTTTTAAAGACACAAAAGTCATACTATAGTATGAGTCCGAAAAAAAGGTCATGGTATATAGTACATCGAAACAAGTCATGAAAAAGTCATAGTATAGTATGTCAAACCAAGTTATCAGAAATATTAGTATACGTTAGGAAACACAGGAACACGTAGTTGAATTGAGGGGTTGTCACATACATCCGGAAATGTCATAATTTAGTATGCACTTAAAAAGTAATTAGGTTGTTCCAGCTATTCATAAATCCATCTCTAAGTCACACAAACTTAATTGGGTTGCACCGTCCAAGCTTGGTCAATTTAGCTTGAGCAGGCACAAAAACTTAATATGGGTAAGATAGTTGCTTTGCACTTAACTACCTAAGTAAGGTAGATAACTCAAGTATTTATTCTGGTGCTGAGTTACTAAGAAATTAATTGATAAATGCTTAGCCTTGCCATTTGACTATTTATTTTCAGTTACTCTGTGGTTCAAGTTAAGGGAATGAATGTAAGTCAAGCTTATCTAAAAGTTATTTTTTTCTTTCTATGCTTTATAATATATTCTTTCACCCATTTTCCACTGTCCCTGTTGTTGATCTTAACATATTGTAGCGACCCTTGGTAAGGAAAGCTATGAGATGTTGTATTGCTGGTTGCGTTTTATTAGTGGACAGTACACATGCTACTGTGGGCCGTAGCCTACGCCAACACAACAGTCAACAACGTTCTCTAACATGCTCAACAATCTGCTCTCGGTCATAGACTAACTCTCAACAGGCTAACAGCACAAACAACAACATCCCACTTCACTCGTTCTGCCAATCCCAGGTACGCTCATGTGCACCACCCACCGCCACACGTAGCTAGGATGATTGACAGGTTTTATGACCTCCTGAACTCATTAAATGCAATAACCACTCTTTTCATCTAGAACAACTTATTCCTGTAAACACAATAACACTGAACATAACAGGTTAAGATCACGTCACTCAGTCCGTTACAATATGTAAGCCTCTCCAGTAACTCCCTTTGTTCTAAAAATCAACACATTTTCCTCACTGCACATAGCAATTTGAGATTATTAAATAATAATGAGAAATGTTACTTCCAATATGAAAAACAGGCATTCCAGCTATTCCTCTGCAGCTACTGTCTTTGAATGCTATTGTTTCACCAGCTGCAACATGCTGAAGTTCATTACCCATATCTATATAAATATACATCGTCATCTAGCGGACAAAAACATGTACTACAGCAGCGCTCACACAATGTAATTAAGCGAGACATCCTTAACTTGGGGGCTGCACGGTGTTGCAGTAGCAAGCACTGTCACCTCACAGAAAGAGGGGCCCGGGTTCATGCCCGATCCCAGGCAGTCCTTCTGTGTGGAGTTTGCACGTTCTCCCTGTGTCAGCGTGGGTTCTCTGGCTTCCTCCCACAGTCCAAAGACATGCAGCACAGGTTAATTGGAGACTCTAAAATTGCCCGTAGGTGTGAGTGTGAGCGTGAATGGTTGTCTGTCTCTATATGTGCTTTGTGATAAACTGGCAACCTGTCCAGGGTGAATCCTGCCTTCGCCCAATGTCAACTGGAATCGGCTCCCACGACTCTAAATAGGATAAGCATAAAAAGGCATAAAAAATGTTATACTATCAAAAGTTTAAAAACGTCATAAAATCATATTCAAATATGTGTTTAAAAATGTCACAAAAAACGTAATTGTAAGGTATTTCTTTAGTATGTAAGAGTATATTTAAAAGGCCATAGTATAGTTTAATTCATATACAATACAATACAATATTGCTGAAGTTTAATACTTATCCTCAATCATTTATACAGCTGATTTTGTAAGACAGATAATATTAGGAACAGTTGTCTTCCAAAACTGAAGAGGTACTGCATTTTTAGAAGGAAAATAAATAATCACATACACAATTTACACATGTTAATGTGAACTGCATGACCTAAGAGAAGAAGAAAGAGAGAGCGAACAGTGAGACAGGATTTGACTGCCTCACTTCATCATATTAGAGACACATTTTGGCAACTCCAGGTTTCCCCTCCATTTTGAACATTCCTTCTGGTTTGCAGTTATAGAGCTGGCTCTATAATAGCACAAATAAACACAGTTAGGTATCCAACGTTACATCTTCACACTGTAATTGTCAATTAACATTACTAACGTTAACTTTGCTGGCTATGCTGTAAGCTAGCTAATAATAGAGCGACTTGAGCTCGAGCTAGCTAACGTTACTAAAGCTACTTGAGCTTGAGCTAGCTAATGTTACAGAGCTTTCTTCTGCAATTTTAGCTACCTGATGTAGTGAAACAGACCAAATTAAACATTATCTGAGATGTTAACAGTTCAATAATCATGAAGACTAAACAGTACTGGACACTGTCAGTTTATGGTGATAAGCGTAACTTTATCTCTGCTCCTCGGTTGATCTCCATGGACTGTGCTCAGAAGGATGACTACTGAACATGACTAACGTTACATCTTGTCACTCAAAAATTATTATTTGGCTATGAGCGGTTTGATTAATAAATCAATGTGCTATCATCATAGCAGACACATTAGCCTACAATCAAGAGTACGATGTAGATGGATAATGACTCACTGAATTTAAAGAAGCGTATTTCCACCACTTCACAGAAAATACTGTATTATGCTATTAAATTACGGCTATCTGTCGCTGTGGTTAAATTACGGCATTAACTGGTCATTTATATGTGAAGGATGAATATTTAACTATATGTTACAGTTATTATGAAATACTTTAAGATACTGTTGTATATCCACCATTAACTATCACCGTCACTATCATTCTTTCTTGGCTGTGTGATGGGAAAATATGTAATCAAAAGAGGGGAATGTGATGGGAAAATATGTGTATTACTAATAGAAACTATACAATAAGATGTGTGTGAGTAACTGTTAAACCTAGAAACTAAAATCCTGTGCTCCGGTGAGTTTCCGGAATGTGAGACAACACAGTGCCCTCCATAAAACTGTTGGTTTGGGGGAAGTTAAGATCGAAGGTAAAAAGATAAGACCTTGTCAAGAGACCAGACCTTGCTTTCATCTCGACGCTGTATAAATCATGTTGTGATCTGTTGAATGTTGAGACATTTGCTTCAGACTGCAGAGAGAGCAGTTGTTGTGAATCTCTCCCTTGCAAGAATAAAGAAGGACAAAGACAAACTGGATTTCTAAAGACTTTATCCATTTTTCTTAACTTCGGCTTCTTCTCCTGATTAACGTAGAAATCTTCCACAACAGCTGCCACATCCCATAAAATACAGACATAAAAATATGTACTCGTATACTTTTATATACCTATTTCTAATGCAATACATTTTTTTGCTTTAGTTTTTATTACTGCGCTTATTTGTTGGCAATATTAACAGTGTCATTATTGATATTAACATCCAAATCAATCCGACATTATTTTCGGTTTTGCCATCAACAATAAAAAGACAAGCAATGTGATTCAAATCGGTTATACAAAGCTGAGCTTGTTGGCCATTAGATACGGTGGGAGAAAAGACAAGAGGTGGTGCATCTTGTGACCTGTTGAACAGCTACTGCTCCACGGGGGCCAATCATATGCCGTTTGTTCGAGAACTATAAGAGAACCTTGCTCTTTAGTCTTCCTTATCGGAGACACTTCCCTCTGACTTCTGTGAGAAGGTATGGTCACCAATATGTTTTTAATTTTCAACCTATCAGTGTTTTGTGTCAGTGTTTACTTTTTTGTGTACAGGTTTAGATACAAGCATTAATTTATATTTAGTTCAAGGCTAAAATGTAATTTTCAACATTTAAATTGAAACTTCTAAACAAATTAAAAGTGTCTGTTTTTTTCAATGTTTTCTTTAGCAATCGTTTTAGTTAATATCAGTAACAGCAAAAAAGAAAAGCACAGTTAAATCCCGAAAAAAAAAACATTGTTGCATTCTGGTTAATGTTTGTCTTTTTTTAAGGGTCAAAACTCCAGCAATGTGTAGTAATTAAAAGCAACTCTCTGACAAAACATTACTTCTTCAGACTGCTGTCCTCTGTCTATGCATCGTGCAGGTGAAGTTGTGCTTTAACCCCCCACTATATTACTATTTTCCGAAAGAGTTCACTTTAACTCTGAGTTCAAGCAGTTTAACAATGTTATGCAATACCATAAGATAAGATATTCCTTTATTAGTCCCGCAAAGGGAAATTTACAGGATCACAGTAGCAGAATTTAAAGTGCAAACAAGATCCAAACATGTGTTATAAATAGCAAATATGCATCAAAACAGTAGTAAAAAAACAGTAAGAATCCACAATAATTGAAATGAAAGAATTATATACAGACAGAATAACTATTATTGCACAGTGTATTGTATTGCACATGTTTTTAGTGATTTCTTGTGATTTTGTGGTCTACTGGGAGCTCAGCTCAGCTGCTCTCATGGAACTATGTAACTTTCTTTTATCTTGCTGACCATGTGAGGGAAACAAGGCTCATTTACCATTCTGCCAAAATATATTAGAATGAGACAGTTGCTTGAACTGTGTATCAAAAGGATTGTCCACAGCTGCACACTGTGGAAGAAGAGAGACAGACTTAACGCGGGGCAAACTTGTAAAAAGCCTCGATAAATGTTGCTCAACACTTGATAAATGTTGCTCAACACAAATATCTTAAATTCTGGGCTATGACATTAAACACACAAAACAAATGTGCACAGAAATGCACAAACTCAAAGAGGAAAGCCGTTCTATGATTGAGAAAACAGACTGGATACATCTCCAGGTTGGTGGGGCCTAGCACTTAATGTTTTGCGTATTTGTCCTTTTTTGTGGTAAAGATGGAAAAAAAATTCTTAAAGTAAAAGAAAGGATGTTTTAGGCAAATGTAGCCACTGACACCTACTGGAGTTTGCAGAATTTCCTTTTAATTACTTCTTTGTTCACTGTATACAATAGACATATTTTGTTCTCTCAGTTTTGTCATTTGGTGTCATCCTATTAATAAATATTGCTCTCTAAATTAAAATGACATTGCGAGCAGTTATGGTGAAACATTCCTGAAAACAACTAGACTACAAAGATAATTCACTGTACTTCTTTTTGCCATAAACCAAAGGACACTCTTTCCTGAGTGTCTATTAAACATGTGCTGATGGGTAATCTATTCAACAACTTAATGTTCAAAGGTAATGCAGATGTCAATAATTAAGTTATATTGGTAGAATGTTAGTCCTGCTCACCAAAAGAAAACCACATTGTGGAAAGAGAACTCTGCAGAGAACTGAATTAGTAAAGCAGTAGTGCAGAATTAATAGTGCATTAATCCGTTGCAGATTTCTATCCAGGTGAGTAATTGAACTTGTTTAATTACATTGATTAGTGATCCAAGCAGTTGATTTACCTCTTGTTTTACTTCTGTCAACATAAAGCAATCCTAAATGTGTTCTTGTAGAAACTGTAGGCACGGTGAAGATGAACTTTGAGAATATCCTGGAAGAAATCAACGGTTTTGGGCCTTTCCAAATCGCCATCATGGTCCTGCTGAGCGCCCCTCGAATAGTTCTGCCCTGTCACTACTTATTGAATAACTTCATCGGTGCGTTGCCTCCTCACCGCTGTGACATCAGCACGCTGGGTGACAGAGGAATCTTCAGAAATTTTACTCAGGAGCAGAGACTGACCGTCAGCCTCCCTGTGCGAGAAGATGGCAGCCCAAAATCCTGTGAGATGTTTGCAGAGCCTCAGTTTCAGCTCCTGGCCAACAGCTCCGACAGCGCTGACCTGCCAACTGTTCAGTGTCAGAGTGGATGGGTTTATGACAACTCCACCTTCACTTCCACCCTGGCAACCGAGGTACAACCGCTGAGTTTTTATCAGCATCAAACACTGTTTACATTGTGTAAATGAGGTAAATATTTCAGTGAGTAAAAAGCCTTTAAACAGCAGATATAAACAATGCAGGTGTATCTAATAACATTATTTATGATGCTTTATTGTACGAAAATAAAAAAGATAAAATAAAATCCAGTCTAAATTTTTTGTGGTAATGTAAATACAGTTTTTAAACAAACTCAATATGAAAAAAAAATACCTGCAAAATATTCACTGGCGATGCATTCCTTTTTAATATAGATGTATTGCCAGTAACGTGATGATACGATATAAACAATTACTTTTTCTGCAACTCGTTTCATATAAATGATTCACTTATTCCAATTTCTGAAAGAAATATTTTTCTTTTTATCTCAAAAGGTATGTCATTTTTTCAACACCATACTTTTAATACAGCTTTTTAGTCAACTTTACGTCTGCACCTGTTCCCAAGACACATGACAGCATAGTTGTTTGGAATGGCATATTGCATTTATGTTTTCCCCAAAAAGGCTTACGTTTTGTGAATAAATAAAGTTGGTTTTAAAAAAGTTGATGCTGAAATGAAACATAAATTTGTTTTGTTGTTTTAGGGCCACCCTATATAGGAAAAAACCTGTACCCCAATAGATAATCTAATGACCTTTTCTCTGTGATCTGCTTTTCCAGTGGGACCTTGTCTGCGATAGAAAAAGCCTGACACAAACCACAGGCACAATCTTCTTTTTAGGAGTAATGATAGGGGCCATTACTTTTGGATTCCTATGTGATAAGTATGTGAATAAAAGGTTTGCCTCCCACATTTTAATGATGAAGTCAAAATCTATTTTAAATAGTTCAAAGTAAAACAAAATGTTGCATATACTTATACATACAATATTAAAGGGAAAATTCGCCACCTTTCATATGGATGGGCAATGCACATGGGAGAAGTTTGTCATCCAGAAATCTGCTTAGGTTTAGGCAACACACATACTTGGTTAGGTTTATAAAAAGATCATGTTTTGTGTTCAAATAAATCCTCTGTGGCAGAAAGCACTGAAGGCAATATTTTCCTGCGTGCCTGAGCAATCAATGCTGATGGTAAATGTAGTCCACTGATGAAATGAATTCCCCAGTGCGTGCTGTATTGACCCAAAAAGCTAATTTCTCCTGCTGCGGAACCGAAACGGCTCCGCCTAAATGTACCAGGATGCATTATTGAGAACTGCAGGCGTTTTTCACACTATATCCATAACTCCGATAGAGAAAGAGAAAAGCATGTCACCAACCTTCATGTTCACGTTACCATCTTAAATCTACTTCCCATTCTTATTTGCAGGTATGGGAGGAAAAACACTCTTCTGGCCTCGTACATCATGGCCATCGTGTTTGGCTTCGCCAGTGCATTTGCAAACTCCTACATTCTGTTTGCAGTGCTGAGATTTCTCACTGGGTTCGGACTGACAGGAATTGGCATCAACGCCAATGTTCTCAGTAAGGGAACTAAGTTGAGCTTTTCGGCTTGAAAGATGATGCAATGTCACGTTTTGTGTTCACAGCTTGTTTCCCCCCAAATGGTCCGATAATCAACTTTTGCAGGTTTAAGATTTGGGGAGTTAAAAGTTCAAACACGCATGTCTAATCTGATCACAAATGTTTCACCAAACTCCCAGTGAAATTGAAATAAAACAGAAATAAACTGCATTATCATTGAATTATCATTATTATTACTAACTCATTATGTCATTTTCCTCACCTTGCAGACATTGAGTGGGTCGACACAAGTCACAGGTCATTTATCAGTGTGATTGGCAGCCTGTCCTGGTCTGCAGGTAACATGCTGCTGGCTGGTTTTGCCTTCCTGGTAAATGACTGGCGGACACTGATCATGATCGTCACAGCTCCACTGGGCTTTGCAGTTTTGACGTGGTGGTAAGCAAAACACATACTTATGTTGTAGTTTTCTCTCAAATAAACAATGAAAATGGACATTTCACCATGTGGCACGCACCTGAGGTCAAGTATCACTAAATAAAGCAGTCTTTGTTTTAAATCTGAACAAACTTGTTGGAGGCTGAGGATACCTTGAACTGCAAATTAAAATGAGACAAAGATTTTTGTTGAAAAAATGATTCCTTTCACTGACTCTCTTCAAAATCAGTGGGTCTACCACTTACCAGTTATTTTCAGTGTTATTTCGATAATGTCCTAATTACAGTATCCACTGATTATTAACTATTTTCAATATGATTGTAGGTGGATTCCTGAATCTGCCCGCTGGCTTTTGGCCCATGGGAAAGTGGAAAGTGCTAAGTTTTACCTTGACAAATGTGCCAAGTTCAACAAAAGACAAAAAGTGTCATCCAAATTCAAACTGGAGGTAAGTTTGAGCTTCATGTTTAATGTCTTTTTATAGGGTAATATGTGTATAATTTCTTTTTACATGATTAAATAAATTGTTCTGATGAATTATGTTTCTATTAGTAAAGAAAACAACCAAAACTGGTGCAGCGTATGTGTTGCTTAGCCCATTTATCTCAGAGTCCACATTCCTCTTAAGTAGCGAAACACATTGTAATGTTTGGTTGAAGCTGACATGTTTCTTCAGCGTTCTGTTAGACAAATCAAGTAAGTTTCTTCCAAAGTCTTTTTGTTGCAATACCTCCGTCACAGCTCAGCAAGGAAACACAGTCTAGCAAAAACACGTGGAGGGAATTGTACTAGTTTTTATATGGGCATGTAAGAATTGCTTGACCAGAGAATGTGAACCTACCCTTTAACATTCCCTCTCTGCTTCTGTATAGACACTCTGTAACATAGAAAAGCAAGACAAAAACTACACATACCTTTACCTAATCAAGACCCCGAAGATGAGACAGTTAACTCTACTGACTGGGATTGTGTGGTGGGTATTACCTGGAAAAATACAATATGAAAAGGAAATAAAAATGTTAATGGTTATTTCTTGAAAACATTTGTATTATTAATTGAATCTCCTCTGGAGAAATATAGAGGTATGGAAGGAGAGTCTTCCAGCTACAGAAACATAATGAGCAATAATTTGTTATTGCTTGTTACTTATTATGCAGGTATGGAGTTGCCTTGACGTATTATGGAATCAGCTTCAACATCAGTGGATTTGGTTTAAACATTTACCTCACACACTTCATCTATGCTGCCATTGAAGTCCCTGCTAAGATGGGGATCTATTTCTTTCTCAACATCATTGGACGGAGGAAGTGCCAAGCAGGCACGCTGTTACTGACAGGAATCTGCATAGTTATAAACATATTTTTACCACAATGTAATTATTTCCTTTTACATTTGACAGAAATGACATAAGTCACACACGGGTCATTATGTTCATTATCTTGTATGTGATACTGTGAACTGGTATGAGCAGTGTCCGTCTCATTTTTGTTTAAAGTTAGTTGAACGTTTTACACACTTATCATGTACTGTATGTTGCATTGACTGTACTTCTGCGTAGGTCTGTGGCATGTGCGTGCCGTGGTTGCCATCCTTGGAAAAGGCCTTTCAGAAGCTGCCTTCACGACTGTCTTCCTCTACACAACTGAGCTTTACCCCACAGTTGTCAGGTTAGTTACTGCCATACAGCTGCATGTCCAAAATGTCATCACTTCCTCATTTTGTCCTACTAGACATTTGTGTGAAATTGTCATAATAAGCATGAATTCTTTAATTCTGGTCAAAAACTTGTGACATTTGAGCATCAAATTATAATCAGTTCATCCTTCTCAACATCTCAAGTGGATGTTTTTGCCAAATTTGAAGAAATTCCTTCTTGGTGTTCCTGAGATATCACATTTACGGGAATGGGAAAGACGTGTTCACGGTGACCTTGACTTTTGACCTTTTGACCACCAAAATCTGGTCAATTAGTCCTTTAGTCCAAGTCGACTTTTGTGCGAAATTTGAATAAACTCAGTCAAGGAGTCGCCGGCGCGGAGGCATGAAAATGGCCCAAAACTGTGTCAACACGTCGTAAAAGTGGTGGGACTTCCCCTTAAGTTAACCGTTGTAATTTAAAAAGACCCAGCTGGTAAAAATTCTAACCATCCTTTTATTTTTCCATTTATATTATAATTTCATTGGTAGAAAAAATATTTTGTTGTGTTGTGTACAACACTTCAATCAAGTTCACCAGTTGTTGACCATTTACTAAGTAAATTATTTCAGTTTTGAAGTGATTGGGGTGAAGTTTAAAGAATTATTTACCTGTAGTAAAAGACCATTTGATTTATCTTAAACCAAATTTGGAGCATATTTTTAGAAAAAAATGTGTAATGTGTTGATTATGAGTTCAGTAGGGGGACAATTAAAAGTCCTGAACATTTCCTATCTGCAGGCACAGAGAAGGTTACATAATTACTATGGAGGACTCATTAATAAAGTAGGTACCTTCTGTCTCTCCAGACAAAATGGTTTGGGCTACACCAGCTTCATAAGTCGTCTGGGAGTGTCAGTGGCTCCGCTCATCCTGCTGCTGGAGGACGTGTGGACTGTTCTTCCTCAGATCATCATCTGCTCTGTGGCCATCATTTCTGGCCTGGTGGCTCTGCTGCTTCCAGAGACGCTGAACGTGAGGCTGCCAGAGACAATCGACGACATTGAAAAGCCAAGGTTGGTAAATGAATACATGAAAGCCACAGTGTGTAAAATTTGAAAATGTTTCGGCGAAATCTGGAGGTAGTATTGAGAATGAGACTGAGACACAGCAATGACTTCTGAATTATGTCTTGCTTCTGATATTCAAACTGAAAATCAAAGCACATCCAGACTTTTGCTTGCCACCCCATGGTCAACTTGGCATTTTCACTGGATTAGGTATTATAATAATAATAATAATAATAATAATAATAATATGGTATATAATATTATTATATTTATAATATTTACAATATTTATCATATTTTGAATTATAATACTAATACAAATCAAATAATAATAATAATGTATTAGATCAAATTAAATATCTCTATTTTAGTTTTTTATTGAGAGTTTCTTTCTTTCTAAATAAAACATTTGAATAAGGACTATAAAAAAATGTTTATGGACACAATAATATAGACACATGTACAATCAAGCCAAGTGAGTGTTTTAGAAGTGTGCTTACTATTATAAACACATTTTAGGTTAAGAACTCCTCTGTACAAGATTGAGTACCGCAGAAAAGGAACATGCACTTCTCCTTTGACCAAATAAGGTGTCATGTGGTCACCATGTGCATTTTTTGGAATTCCCCTTGGCCCTTTGGCAGTTTGAGAAATGTGATTGACCTAAAGCCACATGACCATTACTCAGCCCACCTACAGAATAAGTGGGTTCCCCTTTGGCTTATATGTATGTGTCTGTAGAAGAAAGGTTGTCTGTTTAATAAGGGTCAGACATGTGTCATTTTTAAAGACCATAGTTTGAGCTGTGTAGATGATTCAGAAGCCATATGTTCCATTTTATTTGATTAGTGTTGTGATTGGATCTTACCATTGCAGAGTTACACAGATGAAAAAAAAATGTGTTGGACTGTATTAGAATGTAAGTTGTACCTCAGCTCAGACAAGCGTGTTATCGATAGAAACATTCAAATCCCTGCTGCATTGTTTTTGTTTCATTTCAGAGGACATGAGGTCTCCTCTCACTCCGTGGAGTCTCCAGCTGTTCTCCTTGAATCAATGAGCACAACTGACATTTAGGAGTGAAGCGACAATCTAAACAAGGACTTTGTTTCATGTTCATACACATCATACAGCTACTATGGACTTACTGCCTTTACAATTGTCAACAGCGGAGATGAGCTCATTGTTATCATGTCTAGAACATTTTGTCATCGTTGCTATTTGTGAGGAAATGTAGGTCAAAATCAAAGCGTTTGGATGCTTTGTAAACATCAAGATGCATTCAGATATTGAAGATAATGTATTTATAAGCTGAGGAAAAATAGTTTTAGTTGAGAATTTCTTTCCTCGATATTTTCTTTGTTTCCTGATTTAAGTGTGTAGAGAGAAACTATTTCACGTGGGTTAACATATCTCTGTGAGTGAAACCTTTTGTTGTCTTATGATGAGGGACTAGGCCAGCCGCGAGGAGTCACACTTAACTGTCATGTGAACCCAACTTGTTTCAGAAATCTAGCCCCTTTCACACAGGCTATTATTATTATTATATCATATTGCGTCTTTATTGCACCCGTGCCTTTTTGTATGAAAGGTACGGACACGGGATGAGGGGACTGAGTTCCCGAGTGTCGAAATCAACATCTGTGTTAAAGGAACAGCGGGTGTTTAAGGTGGGACTACACGCTGACACTGTTGTTGTATCCTGAAGTTGTACAGACTCAATATGCAATATAAAAGATTTCGTAGACGCAAGCCAAGGCAATCATTTAGGCTATAGGCCTAGACGCTTTGCGCACACACACACACATCACCAAGGCTAATCTCATTAACAATAAGGCAACTCACACAAAAACCACGCAGCATCTATGCCCTGCAGCAGAATCCACACAGCACATTTGTCTCTCACACACTTGTGTGTTACTGTAACTAAGTTATTATCTTATGCACGGCACGTCTATTATACTATTCAGTCACGGCGTACTGAGTCTATATTCTTGACCAGTTGTAACCTTGATTGGTTCCAGTTGCACGGGGTAACGTTAGGCTTCTAAACTGCACAACATTTGCATTGTGGACCATTTGCAACAGCGCCACACAGGGAAGAAGGCCTTACCAGAAACAAACGAGTATTCAATGGCAATATGCGAGGAAGCACCACAATTATATATATTTTTTGTATTCATATTTGACAATAAATGCTTTGAGTAGTGAATACTGGTAGACATAGGAAGATTTTAAGACTTTTTTTAGTAACATTAGCAAGTGACAAAGCATTCTTTAAAGACTTTTCCAGAGACCCACCGAAAATTAGCTGTTGAGTCTTTCAGGGGGATTTCAAGTGTCAATCAAGGGTTCTCAGAACCCCCGAAACAAAACAGAACCTACTTTTACCGATGGACACAGACTCACCACCAGTCCTGATTACACTGATATAAGCTTATGTAACCTAGTGGGAAAAGGTTGTCACCACTAAAACCACTAGAGGGCACTGTACTCCGGCAAAAGACAGCGAGGTGTAAAGAGGAGCATTAGTTGTTTTCCATGCTGGTAAATATGTTCTAAATGTTATTTCTATACAAAATTATCAAAAGATGTTCATTAATATTAGTGTATAGAAGTTAGGAGAATGTATTGTATGTCGCTAAATGCACCGATGGTGATTTAATTGGTCCGATGTTTACAGATTTGATCTACATGTGCGTTAATGAGAAGACTGGAAAGCTAATAATGTTTAGCATTTTAAGAACATCCTACAGGGATACGTTCTGCTAGACCTACCACTACAGTTATTTATGTACTGAATTTATGCACTTGAGTTATGCACTGATTGTTTGTACTGAGCGACACAGTTTCAAGGCACTTTGAGTAAGTTTAGGCTTTAAGTCATTTCCTCAGATTGGTGAATGCACTTTATAGGTTAGTGACCAAGATTTGTGAAACGTGTTGAAGTAAGATTTTGTGTTCACAGTATAACTTTCAATGTACCAGACAATCTTTGTTGAATCTAACATCAATTGAACATTCCAAATGAATTTAATACTTCTCTATTCTTTTAAGAGTAGTCGAGAAATCCCTGAATATAGTTTTGTGTCTGGTGTCGTATCAAATTTCGGAAGCTATTGACACATTAAATAAGGGTTCGAATAGGTCATATGTTTATGTACCAAGAAAGCGCCAGATCCAGCCCTTTAGTGGCGATGCAGCCAAAGATGGTCGCTCTGTTGATGAGTTTATTGAGGAGGTAGACCGTGTAATCAAGGCCAGAGGTCAGAGTCCCGAAGACGGGGTTGATTTCATTCTATCTCTTTTAAGAGACTGTGCGTTAGAGGAGGTCAGACTATGCACGGAGGGAGAACTGAAAGGGCCCAGTGAGTTGTTCACTTTGCTACAGGAGGCTTACGCAGAGAAACGTAGCGTAGCTCAGTTACACACCTTTTTTGGTCGCCAACAAAGGGAGGGTGAAGATTTTCAGGAGTACTCTCATACGCTCTCCCAAATTCTACGATTAGCCCTGAAACAGAGACCAGATGCTGTGTCCAATGCTAAGATAGCTGTCAGAGACCAATTCATTGAGGGTGTGCGAGATTCCTCTCTTAAGGTGCGTTCACACCAAACGCGGCGCGAATTTTCGCGTCGCATCATTCATCGGCGCTTTTTCGCGCTTGACGCGCCACCAGAGAGGGGGGGTGGCTTATCTCCGTGGAAGTAGTTCATTTTCGCAATCACCATGGAAGAAATAACCACGATTTCTGGGTTGTATATGTTGTGGAAGTCCCACAAACGTCGGAACAGCAAACGCCCTCGTGTCTGGGTTCACAACATCATCCGTAGGCGCACACAGCTCGGTGAATTTCACCGACTTCTCCAGGAACTGCGTCTGGATGACTACCGCTTCCAGCGCTACATGAGGCTAACCAGTAGCCAGTTTGATGACCTGTTGGCTCGGATCGGCGCCAGGATTTCTCGGTTGGACACCAACTACAGGCGTTCCATCTCCGCTGCGGAGCGCCTGTCCATCTGTCTCCGGTGAGCGGGAGTTTCATAAAATATACTCATGTTTTGTCCGGTCTGTCTATTCAAGACAGTTAACGTTTATTATTGATGATAGCAGCTGTGAAGCCATATCAATAAAAACTACTACTATAAGCACCTCCAGTATCTTCAATACAACTCAGTTAAATTGAATGTTTTCTGTGCTGCAGATATCTTGCACTGGTGACTCGTTTAGGACCATAGCAAACAGCTTCCGTTTTGGGGTCTCCACTGTCTCCACCATTGTCCCAGATGTTGCCACAGCTATTTGGGACTGCCTTGTGGAGGAATTCATGGCTGTGCCCACCACAGAGGACTGGAGGTCGATTGCTGTGCAATTTGAGGAGCGTTGGAATTTTCCTCTCTGCTGTGGAGCACTGGATGGAAAACATGTGGTCCTCAAAGCCCCTGCCAATTCAGGATCCCAGTTTTTCAACTATAAGGGAACATTCTCATTGGTGCTTCTGGCAGTTGTTGATGCCCAATATTGTTTCCGGCTGATCGATGTTGGGGGCTATGGAAGAACCAGCGATGGTGGGAGTCTGGCCAACTCAGGTTTTGGTCAAGCTCTAAAATCTGGCACCCTCCAACTGCCTGCTGACCTGCCACTACCAGGAGCTGACCACCGAGGACTTCTGCCACATGTCTTTGTGGCTGACGAGGCCTTTCCACTGAGAAGAAACCTCATGAGGCCATTCCCCGGCCGCACTCTTCCCTTGGAATTTGCGTGGTGCGAAAACGCGCCCGGCTATTCGCTGCCCAGCGAAAATTCGCTTTTTCGCAACCATTTTGCGTCTGTGCATTGACTTTGTATGTAATCTGGTCGCGCGAAAAATTTGCGCCGCGTTTGGTGTGAACGCACCTTTAGAAGAGCGTTACGTAAAATGGTTAGGGAGAAGCCCCAGTCATCTCTGTTAAGGTGCGTTCACACCAAACACGGCGCGAATTTTCGCATTGCGTCATTCGTGTGGTGTGTTCACACCAAAAGCGTTGCGAATATTCGCAACGCTGGACTATTTGTGGTTATTTCGCTTTTTCGCACTCGACGCGCTGCCGGAGCGGGGGCGTGACTTATCTCCGTGGAAATAGTTAATTTCCGCCATCCACCGTGGAAGAAATAACCACTAGTTCTGCTTTGTACATGTTGTGGAAGTCCCACAAACGTTGGAACATCAAACGCCCTCATGTCTGGGTTCATAATATTATCCGTAGCCGCACACAGCTTCTCCAGGAGCTGCGTCTGGAGGACTTCCTCTTCCAGACTATCGACTTCTCCTTCATAGTTTCTGATCAGCAACGGCAGGACGGCGGTGATGACTGGTGGAGCTTCTCAACGCTGATTGGCGTTCACAACTCAGCGTCACGCGAATTATTCGCGGCGCGTCATTCGCCGAGTTCGCGCCATGCGATTCGCCGCCCGGTGAAAATTCGCTTTTTTGCAACCATTTCGCGTCTGTGCATTGACTTTGTATGTAATCTGGATGCACGAAAAATTCGTGCCGCGTTTGGTATGAACGCACCTTTAGAGGTACACGAAGAGGCCATTGCCTGGTCACTTGAAGACAAATCCTGTGACACCAAGGTTGGTAAGAGCAGGCAGGTAGTCTGTGACAGTATCAGGGGAGAGGGCCAGGGCTCTGGTAATTCGCAGGAGAAGAATACAACTCTAGAAGACATTGTTAAGGTGGTCTCAGAACAAAGCAGGGCTATAGGGGAGTTGACTATTGCATTAAAAGAGGGTCTCGCTCTCAAAGGGAAATATAACAAAGATCAGGGTGGGAAGCCCAGACTAAGGCCCCAGTTTACAGAAGATGGGAAGCCCATTTGCTTCAAATGTAAAGGGGAGGGACACATCGCAAGGGAGTGTACACGGTGCAGACCAGAAAGCCATCCCACCACCAACAATGCTTCTATTCAGGAAAAGTAGCCTCCTCGGACGCCAAGAGCCAGGCAATCCAAGGTGAGACTAAAGGCTCTAAGACTTTTAGCCGTGAACAATTTCTTGAGCGCGCGGTGGGTGAGTGTCGGGAAGTTGCAATCCAGATTAGTGGTGTTCAAGTGAAGTGCCTGTCGGATACAGGGAGTCAGGTCAGCACTATTTCGGAGTCTTTCTTCAGGCAGCACCTACTAGGGAAAGAGGAGGACGTGTTCCCCGCAGCCAAGTGGCTCAGGTTAACTGCAACAAACTCTTTGCCGCTTCCATATATGGGTTATGTTGAACTGGATATGGGGGCTATGTGGTTAAACATACCAGAGTGTGGTTTTCTAGTTGTCAAAGATCCAGTTCCAGATGAGTCAGTTACTGTTGAGAAATAGCATCCTTGCTACGAAGAATGTATCGCTCGACACGCACAACATCCGTCCTTCCACCGTCCCGTGTCGTCGCAGTTTTAGTTTGTCCTCCTGTTGCCCTTCCGCTTCAGGTTTCAAAGGATCTCCCCCGATCGAGCAATGCATTGTATCTAACTGCCGTGGCATAATTTACACACGGTAACCATAATACGATTTAAGCATACGATAGTTTTAACACATGGTAATTATGAAATAGTCTAAAAATACTGATTATGAAATAGTCTAAACATACTGATTATGAAATAGTTACAGAATACCAATTATGAAATTGTTGTAAAATATCAATTATGAAAATGTTACAAAATATTTATGGAAAAATGACAAAATATTAATTATGAAAAAGTTACAAAATAAAGGCATGAAACAGTTGCTTTAGGAGCTTTCTTCATTCAACCTTAACAATCCCCCCTTTCTCACTGTTTTACAGTGAGAACCAAAACCCTGGAAAACACAACTAGATCACAATGAGCTTTGATGGGTGTTTCAACCGCAGATGTCCGTCGTCCGTGCATTTATACCCCCATTCGCCCAGCTAAAACATTTGCATCCCGCAGTATTACATTATCATATACATCAATCGTCTCCCTTCGATAGTGAACCTACTGAGTTTAATAATCGCCATAACAGACCTCCCATGCAAGGTATACAATAACAACCGCAAGGTACGAGTATGGAAGCTGTAACACAAAGGGTGGTTAACACGGACAAAAATGCACTTTTCCATTTGCCATTCATATTACACAACCAGTTAGCGAGGGAGTCATCAATCCCTGAGTCGTCTGCCAGCTAACTCAGCGCCGTCAGTCCTGCTAGGGCTTTTGTCACCGAGCTATCAGGAGCTGTGTTGTTGGGGATGATGATACAACAGGCGGACCCAAAAATTTTGCGCGCACACCTCCCTTGTCTGCTAGGATCAGGTCCACCACCCGAAGAAGGTGGATTCAAACCCAGCAGAGATCTGATTCCGGACTCTAAACTCATCAGACACCCCACTGGTGCTCCTATAGACGCATGCTTGTCAAAAGAGCCTCCTGGGGAGGTGCTCCCTCGGGATCTGCTTGTGTGAGGAGAAACACGGTTTGCATAGGTTTTATCATACATTGGTAATATATAGAAAAGCAATACTCCTTGATTTAAACAGTCTGTTACAACAAAAAACAATCTTATAGAACAGGAAAGGCAATATCAAAACTCGTCTGAGGACAGCTTCTCACCGTCTCTGGGAGGAATGACCTAATTTTTTTTTTCCGCTTCTGTCGTCCACGGAGTCTGATCACCCTTCCAATCCCATCTACCTCAATTATGTTAACATTAATTCTCAATGTGCAAAACGTACGCCAAATATCTTGTCTGCAATGGCAAAATGGTTAGTTTATATATTTTTAACCGAACACAACAAGCAGTACAATTATAAAACACTCTGTGACATCAATGTCACAGAATCATGCCAATAATTCATAACTACGCAAAGCGTACATGGTTATTTACAGTCAGTGTTCTCAGTCATTGGTCAGTTTGGTCTGTCGTTATTTCTTCATCGTCTTTAGTCTCTGTCTGTGTGTATCCCTGTGTATCCCTGTGTCTATCTGTCCCTGTGTGTGTGTATTTATATGTGTATATCTCTCTCTGTGCATGTTTCTGTTTCTGTGCTCACCTGTGTCTCTCTCTCTCTCTCTCTTTCTCTCTCTCTCTCTGTTCACCTGCCTGCCTCTCTCTGTGCTCACCTGTCCTCACCTGCCTCTTTCTCTCTGTTCACCTGCCTGTCTCTCTCTCTCTGTTCACCTGCCTGCCGCTCTCTGTGCTCACCTGTCCTCACCTGCCTGTCTCTTTCTCCTGTGTCTATCTTTCTGTGTGTGTCTATCTGCCTGTGTGTGTCTATCTGCCTCTGTGTGTGTGTCTATCTGCCTCTGTGTGTGTGTCTATCTGCCTCTGTGTGTGATTCTGACTCTTTGTGTGTGTGTGTGTGTGTGTGTGTGTGTGTGTGTGTGGGGACCTGAATCCTTGGTAGGAATGGTTGTGGTCCAGGTCCTGTCGTCCTTTCCTGTTCCTCCTCTGCCTGCAATCTCTCGTAGTGGCCATTTCCTCCATACTTGAGCAGGCCCCGACTCTCACGCCGGAGCCTCCCTATTTCTCAGGAAAATTCATATGAGACAAGTTATTTGTTCTTTTAGTTTCACATTTCTCTCTTTCCTACCGGTCTTGTGTCTCCGCGCCTCATTCAATCACACCTTAGCCTCCGCTAAACCCTCTTTCCCTTATTCCTATCAGTTCAATTTCTAGTATGCAGATGTGTTTGCTTCCCAGGATGAGGACCTAGGTTACACAGACCGGTTTAAACATGAGATCCATCTGGTAGATGACATACCCATAGCACAGCCCTACCGCCGTAGACAGTATAGCGAGGTCAGGGAGCGCATCACTCAGCTTCTAAAGAAGCGTGTTATCCATGAAAGCACGAGCGCATATGCTTCACCGGTGGTGCTAGTCAGAAAATCGGACGGTGGTCTACGGCTATGCGTGGACTACAGGAAATTAAACTCAAAAACCCGACGAGACGCTTTTCCTTTGCCTCGGCATTGATGAGTGTTTTGATGCCCTGCATGGTGCAAAGTTATTTTCGACCATCGACCTTGCTAGCGGGTACCATCAGTTGCAGTACATGAGGATGACAGGCATAAAACGGCCTTTACAATACCCTTTGGATTGTATGAGTACTCTCGGTTACCTTTCGGAGTGTGCAATGGGCCAGCAACGTTTCAGCGACTGATGCAGGTAACAATGAGTGACTTGGTGTTGCAAATCATACTTGTGTATCTGGATGACATTTTGGTGTACTCACAGTCTTTTGAAGACCACCTAGTGAGGCTTGAGAAGGTTCTGCAGAGGCTGAAGGAGACAGGGCTCAAAGTCAAGGTAGAGAAGTGTCATTTTCTGCTTGGGTCCGATCCGGATAAGATAGCTGCAGTGCAACAGTGGAAAGCCCCCAATACTGTAAAGGACTTAAGATCATTCTTAGGTTTCTGTAGTTATTATAGGAGGTTCATAGAGGGGTTCTCTCAGCTGGCAGGTCCACTACATGATGTGGTTAACACGTGTCTCAGAAACAACAGTCCATCCAGGTCTAAGCAGCTGTTTGGAAGTTTATGGACTGCAGAGTGTGAGGAAGCTTTTGAGTTGATGAAGGAGAAACTCACCAGTGCTCCTTTGTTAGGTTATGCTGACTTCTCTCTTCCCTTTACTGTTGAGACAGATGCCAGTAGTTTGGGATTAGGTGCTATCCTGTATCAGCAGCAGGGTAAGAGGAAAAGAGTGATCACTTATGCCAGTCGGAGGCTGCGTAAGGCAGAGAAAAATGACCGTAACTACAGCAGTATGAAACTTGAACTGCTTGCCCTTAAGTGGGTGGTTTCAGAGAAATTTAGAGGTTACCTCCTAGGCTCTAAATTCACCACTATCACTGATAACAACCCCTTGTGGCACCTTAATACAGCCAGGTTGGGCGCCATCGAACAGCGCTGGGTAGCTCAGTTAGCAGTGTTTGACTTTGAGGTCAAGTAACGGCCAGGTCGCTGTAACACCGCTGCAGACGCCCTCTCTAGGCAGCCGTTAGCAGGGGAGCTGCAACCGTACCCAGATGACCTAGATTTTGATGGATGTGTAGCCATCTGCAATGCGAGGAAGGGAACGGCTTTAGGGCCAGAACTAGGAGCTGCAGGGATCAAGTACTGTAGAGTGAGACAGGTACGTGCCTCAGAGGCCGTGCAGGGTACTGACGGGAGTGACTGGCAGGGTAACACCCCCACCTTGCCTGGGTACTCTAAGGAAGAGCTTCGCAAATTTCAAAACACAGACCCCATACTCAGTACATTCAGGCAGTTCTGGGAAAAGAAACAAAAACCCATCTGTAAGGAGAGGACAAAGCCAAGCCGGTGGTCTCCTTATTTAGGCAGTGGTACCGAATCAAGGAGATGGATGGTTTACTCTATCGCAAAATTGATGATGTTCATGTGGGTGAATGTCACCAACTCCTGTTACCCACCTGTTTGAGGGAACCAGTC
The DNA here is from genome assembly GCA_016806645.1 of Ophiodon elongatus. Taxonomy (NCBI): domain Eukaryota; kingdom Metazoa; phylum Chordata; class Actinopteri; order Perciformes; family Hexagrammidae; genus Ophiodon; species Ophiodon elongatus. The sequence goes on from JACSYO010000412.1 coordinate 938,582, forward strand.
CTTGAGAGTGTGCATGATCAGATGGGGCATCAGAGAATAGAAAGAACACAAAACATTCTGAAACACAGGTGTTTCTGGGTGGGCATGTATGACAACGTCGAACAGTGGGTTAAAAAATGTCAGAGATGTGTCCTTACCAAAATGCCCCAGCCCAAGATACATGCTCCTATGAAGGCATTTTTGGCCACTCGACCCCTAGAGGTGGTTGCTGTAGACCAGGGGTGTCAAACTCATTTTCAGCCTGGGCCACATCAGCATTATAGTTGCCCTCAAAGGGCCGGTTGTAACTGTAAGACTGTATAAATGTAACTGCTCCCTAACATATTGTTAAATGACTGTCTCTGCATTTCATTATTGTTTATTCAAGTGTAAAAATATAGTTTATGCATTTATATAAATGTAAAAATGTATGTCAGCAAATTTCTCTTCAATTATAACATAAATCCTTTTAATTTAGGTACTCTATCAAAGATCAAACTTTTAAAGAAAATAACAGACAACATTACATTAACTGTGTTCAAAGCTTTTTTTGTCACAGTTGAGAGGGACATAACTCTGGTACAACAAATAATTGTGAGCTGCTAAAAACATGTTTGACTGTTGTGGTCTGGGGCTCACCTGCTCACCCTACCTTTCCATGACACACCTGCTCACATACCTTTACATGGCTCACCTGCTCTCACACCTTTACATGGCTCACCTGCACTTATCTTATTTGAGTGTGTTCAAATAAAGTGCATGTAGCAGTTCAAAGAACTAAAATGTATTCATGTGGGCAGTTTTTCACCAACAAAAAAAACCTATTTCAGGCATCTAACTAAACATGTTAACTCATTTCCAGATCTTGGGACTCTAGCCAGCAGTCAGTAGGACAAAACCTAATGTTCATATTCTGTCGGCTTTCAAGTAAACCTGAAAGCTAGAAAACTTTTTGGGTGTCTGCACCCGGTGAGCAATTCTCATTGGACTGAATAGATGCCATCTTGGGGACGTTATCAAGTTCTTACTATGCATCCATGGATCATGCCAATGTTGTTTGCTGCCAAAGCTTTCCACCACCCCAACCAACCGTTTCCTTACGTGCTAAGTTTTTGGTTTATCAAGAGTCTTCCCTGCTCTAACTTGGTTGTAAATGGTCAGTTCCTGGATGGAAAAGGCTTCACTGCACTTAGACCCAAGCTAAGTGAGCGGTTAACCTGGTTAACCCTAAGAAAGCTTTCACACTGGCAGATCCAAAGTGGGCTAAACCCAGCTTTAGCCCAGGGCTTGCTGGCACTGCTATGGAGGATTAGCCTTGAATTTATCCAGTGAAATTCAACTAAAGATGGTGCTAAAAGCTAATCTGACTGGCCAGATGGTTTGTTACACAGAACCAGCTGAGAAGCCATCATTGGAAACTGAAGGCCGGATAGTTTCAGATCATACTGGGCAGATGATTGGATGAACCATCTGTCAATCAAACGTTTGCCAGTCGGGAGAATAGCGAAAACATCTTCTCCACAGAGAAAAGCCTTCAGTGTTGTTCTTTGCTTTTCTTTCAGTGAAGAAATATTCTCTGATATAACATTATAATATTGCACCGTCTAAGCGAACCTCTTTAGGAGTCGCCATTATTCAGAATTAACAGTTGCCTCTCCCGTAGCTGCCATTACCTGAAGCCTGACAGACAGATTTTCGTGTGATATTTGACATTGCAAGAATCCAGCTAACATGCAAGGTAAGCTAAAAGCTGCCAGTGTTGAACGGGGTTGAAGTAAACCATAGAATTTGAATAAAATGTTCTGCTGCTCAATCTGTTAAAGAGTAATGACGTGTCACTCTAGATTGTAAACACTAGTCGTGTGTTCCAATGGACACACACAGCTAAGGATAGCAGTGTGAAAAGCACATACAGTAAGTATCTCTGACAGAACATTGGTTTTGGCATCTGCTACAAAAATCCAACAGTAGTATGTGTTGTCCCAAACTAGACTAATGGTTGTGTTGGAAATCTTTTTGAAAACTGTATGTCCTCCTCAAAGCCTTGTCTCCACGGTCTCAGCCACACTATCCACGGTCTCAGCCACACTATCCACGGTCTCAGCCACAGTATCCACAGTGGGTGTCATGTTCTCTCTCTGACTTAGGTTTCGGCAGCAGGGCAGCGCCCGCAGCACCTCTTTGAACCCTTTGGTCATGAATATGTAGAGGAAGGGATCCACCAGAGGGCTGAGGTAGAGCAGCAGGTGAGACACCAGCCCCAGGTATGTGACTGTTTCCTTAAAGGACAGAGCCTCCAGGAGGATGCTGAGGATGAAGGGGACATAGAGGACGGTGTAGTTGGCCCAGATCGCACCGATCCCCCACACCGACCTCCTCCTCTCTGGGGTTGTAGGGTTAGATCGGGAGCAGATCAGGGCCCTCCAGGAATCCACAGCAAAGAAGAGGAGGAAGGGAAAGGGAGCGAGCAGAGACACAGCAAACCAGAGGTTGTACTGCAACACGGCGAGGGCCAAGATGGCGAACGGAGCAGCCCACGTCACAAGGGTGACTGCAGGGGAATGCTTGATGCTGCTGAAGCAGCCAAGACACTGCGGGTAGGCCACCACGAGATGGCGTTCCTGAGCTATGAACAGCATAAGGGTGACGTTGGTGACGACACCAAAATAGAAGATGAAGTCGGTGGGGTTGGAGGTGAATATGGGCCCAGTCGCCATTTCCTGATCCACACTGGGACGGCCAAAGAAACTGATAATGTCAGAGACCAGAAGGAACATGACATGCATGGGAATTTTGTTGTCACCTGGAACAAAGAAACAGAAATTATCAATTCTGATATTTCTCATTTCCTTCACATGTGCGTCTTTCTTCATGCACCGGAAACCTGAAGGCTTCCCTCTTATTTGTATGTTGTTTAAAAAATCTAAATGTACTGATGCTGATTAGTATTGCAACTATTGTTAGCACTACTGTATCCATTACCACTGATACTATTATTATCAATGATAGGCCCATTAGTAATACTGATACTGTAACTAAAACTCATACTGAAGGTTTTAAGGGTGAATTACAGCTAAATCTAGAAGAAGTATCAAACCAGGCCCAAATGGAATTACAGTTTTGCAATCCCTCTTGTGTGTGGTAGCATAGTTGGTGGTAGGTAAGTTGGTAAGTTGGTTGGTGGTAGCATAGTTTGTAAATTGGTTTGGTGTATACATTAAGTCATTGGACATAGAGCAGAGTAAGTACAAACCTTTGGACAGATTCTTGAGGGTGTAAATAGCCAGTCCGATGGCGGGCAGCCCGATGCTCAAAGTCAACCAGCTGATCACTTGGCCTATCTGGACAGTGGCGGATGTGGTGGCGTTGCCAGTGAAGTTGCCAGTGACATTGATGTGGACTGGGACAGTTGTTGTCACTGTGTTGCTGTCAGCCATAAGAGGCCACACAGCAGCTATTTATGTGTTCAGCTGCTCAGATTAGCATTGATATGCAGAGTATCGCTCAGTTGATGTTGTGGATGCTGTAAGTTGTATTGAAGACCAACTCAGTCTAGTTTCAGACAAAACAATGACCAAAATTCAGTCCTTTGAAAGAACAAAATAAATACTGAACAGTTGTTTGTGACTTAATGGTGAAATATTTATCAAAGATACATTTATTTAAATATTTTTGTTTCGAACAAAGACAGCCGAGTCCAGTTAATTCAACAATGTGCATGGTCAGGTATAAAATATATAGAATAAAAAATGAAATCATGCCAACATTTGTGGTGAATCTCAAGAGCCACAATTTGTTGTCAATATAACAAACACCAGCTTTCGGTCAACAACAAAAAAAACGGCTAAATACACGACCTCTGACTGAGCTTCAAGGAGAGAACACAAGTGCTGTATTCAGACGTACTTTCGGCAACACTGTGAAACATACATATGCAAATGGCCCTCTGGGAAGTGAGTTATTCTGCAGGGGTTGAGTTTAAATATGTTTTGCAATGTGAAAACTTAAGCTTTTGGTTGTAGTATGACTTTAAAGCAGTAGTTACCAGTTTTTGGCCACTAGGGGATAAAGAAATGTGAAAACAAACTTACAGATCTACAGCCCCCTATATATTATCATATTACAAAGTTATTATGGTGAACATGTGAGCAAACAGCTGTTTATTTATACATGTGAGGTTTGTGTCAAACTGACTAACGTTCATCAATACTCACCCTCCTTTTTGCGCTAGTTTGGTCTCCACCAACTCTTTCTGGATTTTTTGCTCCTAAATGTTCCACTTTCTTCACCAGCAAGTCACTAACTGTGTCTGTTTAATGTTTGTTGCTGGGCAGGGAGCGCACAGTGGGTTAACTGTTGCTTGTTTAATGGAAACAGCTGCCAGCTGCTGCTGCAAACAGGGTTGATGAGAGCAATTATTAGACTGAACCATACAGTAAGTGCACCATAATAACTAAACTATAAGTTAAAAGTGTCTAAAAAGAGCAGGCAAGAATTCTCAACAGTTGATATCAGCACTACTATAAATTGATGTTAATATCCAAAATACTGATTATTGTGGGTTTAATATTATTTTAAACATGATAGAGTTTTAAATATCCATATCTGTTAAAGCCAATTTCTCCATCTTCCTTCGTCTCATAATTTACATGATCGAAAAATTAAAATGTGGCATTAATAGTACGGGCTTTCTGGTGTCTCCTGTTTAAGAGCCCCATTCGTTTTACACTCTTCTTTTTAGAAGTCAAAATAAATCCAAAAGAGCAGACAATACCTTCACCTGCTGAGGTGAAGGACAGACTTTGTACCACTTCTGTGTTTGTGGTAAAGAAATACGTTAGCATGTAGGAGAGCACATTAATCATCTTGAATCATTATCTTACCTGCAATAAATTATGTCATCTTTCGTCCACGAATAACACCTCAGTTTTCTTGCTTTTAAAGACTTAACTGCTGAAAAATCTTGAAATGGTTTAAAATGAGTGTTGAATCCTGTTAAAATATCTTAATTCCCACTCAGAGAGTGATAGACAACTTGTCTGTCTGAATATCAATGTTTCAGTGGTTTGTGTGTGTTTGCGTCAGGTGTTCTTGAAAGCTATGCATTGCAGCGCTGAGCGTCCTTATCTCCAAAGAGCTCAGCTGGCTGCTTTGAATGAGGCCTGGATGTGCTGAATATTTTCCATTGGTTTCAGTAGATCATCCTGTGTGTTCATGGTAATGCAGATAGAGAATATTTGCATGAAAAACTGGTGTCAATATATTGCAACCTTCTTTATCTTAAATGTATTCTTGTATGTTTGTGTGGCTCAACTGAACAAAAGGGGCACTCTGATAATTTTACATGACGCTCAATTTAAGAAGTACCACTGTGCAACAGTTGCCTGATGATGTAATCTGGGTTATCTCACTTGGGCTTTAATAGAAACGCTGTGCTACAAACAGGAGGCATGGAGTTTGAAAGCCATGGAGGGTGGATCTAATAAAAGACACTATTGAGTTGCTTTATGGAAAATGAAGGATCCAGCTTTTTTTTTTAGCTTGACCCATACTAAGGGCTAAAAGAGTCCTCCAACTTGATGGATGTGCAATACAAAATGTCTGCATTATTCAATCAACACACACACATTTTGAAATTCTCCATTATGTATGGATTATAATATGTGCTAATATCATGTTTAAATTAATATGCTGTGCAGACTGTGAAGCCCTCTAAAGCAAACTTGTGATTTGGGATTTTGGGCTATGGAAATAAATTTAATTGAAATATTTAAATGAATTGAGTATGAAATTGTTGAGGGTAACATGTCTCTCTGTCTCCACATGACAACTATCCTCGTCTAAATAAGAAAGTAACCTCTGGTATCAGTGGCAAAGTGACATTTGAATTTAAAGGTTTTCAATTTTTGACCTTTGCTGTCTTTTTTACAAACTCAAGTGTCTTAAGACGCATCAAACCTCTGAGGGTACCAAAGTTTTGATGAGAAGTGTTAAGGAGCAATATGTTCACAAGTGGGATCTCCGTTTGATTTGTGTTGTGAAAGAAATGTACATGCATGAGTGTCGGTGAGGAGAATTCCTATACCTGCTATTCGTTTCATGCTTTTCTGGGGATTAAAAAAAAAAAGGCATTAACAGCAATTTCTCATTCAAGAAATCATCACTCAGTTACTCATAATAACCCACAGACATAGTTCTGAGTAGTTTCTAAAAACTGTTGTGTTTTGGTGTTTTGAGCACCATGTTATTTATAGTCGCATTATAATTGACAGAAAAATTACATCTCTATATGGCATATGACATCTCAAATCACACCAAAACAATCTATATTGATAAATAGCACTACAGGTTACTTGAGATGATCTGTCCCTTTAAAGTGCCAAGGAGCCCCACTGCTAAGAATTTTTCAAGGCCCTCCCCCGTGCACCATCACGACTCAACTATTGCCCCGTTCAACCGGCACAAACATCAGCCACGCTTAATTTGCATACAATAATGCATCAACAATCACTTCTGACTGCGGTTTATTTTTATGACTGTTCTGGCACCAAATACAAATCATTATACACCCATAGTGAAGCAATACAGATATTGCGTCACCAAAAGACTGGCTCACAATAGGCTTATATCCATCTCTCTCACACACACACACACACACACACACACACACACACACGAAAAGGCAGTGACGAAGTCTGCAACACATGGATAAAAAGGATTCAGAATAAAATTATATATTTACAGCATAACTTTAAAATAAGCATACCAAATGTTTTGTGAGGAAGGAAAAATGTATGCGCTTCTTAGACCTCGAGGACACACAGTGTGTTTTGGTGAGAGACACTGAATGTAAATATATATTTTGTTTGCGTTCAAGGCAAGGCAAGGCAAGTTTATTTGTAAAGCACATTTCAACAACAAGGCAATTCAAAGTGCTTCACATAAAAGCATCAAAACATAATGCAAAAGAAAAGAAGATTTAAAAACAATTAAGAACATTCATTTGAACATTAAAAACAGTCAGTAAAACATTAAAAAGCTAAAAAATAGAATAAAAGTTGCAGTGCAGTTTAAGAAATAAATGCAGAAATTGATTAAGATCCTTGAATCTGGTTCAATTAAAGGCAACAGCAAACAGAAGAGTCTTCAATCTGGATTTAAAGGAGTTTAGGGTCTCAGCAGACCTGCAGCTTTCAGGCACCTTGTTCCAGATATGTGGAGCAGAAAAACTGAACGCTGCTTCTCCATGTTTAGTTCTGACTCTTGGAACAGAAAGTAGACCAGTCCCAGACGACCTCAGGGGTCGGGATGGTTCATAAGCTAGCAGCATATCAGAAATGGATTTAGGACCTAAACCATTCTGTGCTTTATAAACCAACAGCAGGATTTTAAAGTCAATTCTTTGTTGGACAGGAAGTCAGTGCAAAGACCTCAGAACTGGAGTCATGTGATCCACCTTCTTGGTCTTAGTGAGGACTCGAGCTGCAGCTTTCTGACTGACTTTTTACAGCGACCTGTAAACACACCGTTACAGTAGTCCAGTCTACTGAAGTAAAAAGCGTGGACAAGTTTTTCCAAATCCTGTGGAGACATAAGTCCTCTAATCCTTGCTATATTCTTCAGGTGATAGTAGGCTGATTTTGTAATTGTCTTGATATGGCTGTTCAGGTTGAGGTCTGGAGACTCCTTCTCTTGGCTCTCCTTAGGCGGGGGCATCCTTCCCGTATGCTGTGTGGTTATCTCTTCTTTAGACTCCTCTTGTCTCCTGTCGTTGGCAGTGGGAACAGACGGGTGACGCAGGAAGAAAAATAGATTAGAGGTAAACAGTTTTACCCCTGACTTGTTCAGGCAAACTCCATCTGCCTTAAAAAGGTGTCTGCGCTCCCAGAAAAGGTAAAAATTGTTGATAAAATGTACTGAATGGTCAGTATATGCAGTTGACAGCCATTTGTTCAGTGCAAACAGCCTGCTGAATCTTTCATCTCCTCCTCTGACTGGTGGAAGAGGGCCACTGATAAACACCTCAGCATTTACAGAGCTGACTGTGTTTAACAGATCAATGAAGTCTCGCTTCAGAACTTCAGACTGTTGTTTCACAGTATCACAGCTTCCTGTATGCACGATGATGTTTTTCACCGTGGGATGGTCAGCCACGATGTCCAAGATTTTGTCCGTCATGTTAGAGACCATATCCGTCGGAAAGCAGAGTATTTTGGTATTTTTGCTGCACATCGTTCTGACATCTTTTACAGCATAGTCACCAACAATCAAAGTCTCAGGCTCAGTCAGTAGCTTTCCCTGTGGCCTTTTACATTCACATTTACTCCCAGTTCTTTTCCTGCTTTGGGAAGATAGCTGCTTATCCAGGTCACCAGATGGAGGTCTAGGGTCCTGCGACAATAGAGCAAATCTGTTCCCAAGTTGTAGGCCTGGTTGCCGTAGAGGTTCTTTTCTGGTTTTACTTTTCTCAGCTTTTCTTGGCTGTGTCCAGCTGTGTGCAGGGGCTGAGGAGGAGTTCTGCCTGTGTGGTAGTGCAGGCCAGCCAGTCGCATCACAAATCTCAGGGTGCTGCCTGTCAGTCGTACTCCCACATCCCGAGGGTATGATGTCCTCTTCGGCTTTGCACTGAGAGAGTTCCAGGGAGGACTACCATTTGAGGATTCATTAACTGCTATACAGCCCTCCTGTTTCTTGGTAGGCCTGGTGGTGCTGGTTAGCTGGGTCTTAGCTTGCGCTTGTCCAATATTTTGAATCCATGGTAAAGTGGTATCGTTCTCACACAGTCTAGTAGTAGCCGTCCGTGGGGAAGGGAGGCATCTTGCTGCTACTTAGCTTTAGCTTAGCTGCTAAGTAGCCTATAGCAATTTATCTTTAAACTTGCGGAATTGTGGCAATAGCCTGTTAAATCTACAAAGAAATACAGTTCCAGTGATTTTCAAGTGTCCAGGAGCTGCTGCTCAAAGCTTCTCATTGACAAAAACAAGATGAGCAGAAAAAATGCAAACAGAGGCGAGAGCAAGCAGCAAAAGCGTCTGCACTGTAAGAAAGCACAGACCACAAGACCACATAAACCACACCTGAAACATTTCACACACTTTCATGTGAAGGAGACACAAACCGATCTATGGTCACCAAAATGAAATAAAAAATGCAAATGACTACAGAAAAAAACAGTAGGGAAACATTTCTAACCGTCTGTGCCACTGGTTTGTAATCTAAAGTACTTTGTAATCTGAAGAATGTGATACTGAGGTGGTGCACTTGTTACTTCCACAGTAGTGAAGGTGTTGGCTACAGTGTTTGACAAGTGAATCGTTGAAGACAGTTTCCTTTTTTGTGGCACAGTCACAGAATAATAAACAGTCGGCACCACAGGCTGAATTTATCACCCGAGGGTAATAAATTCACAGCTGTTTGTCGTGTTGACAGTGTCGTTCCGTCACATGAGCATTTCACGGCCACTGGCACGCGAGGTGTGTCCTCATAAACAACGAAAGACAAACCGACACTAGCAGGCTATATACAGTATACTTCAAATATACAACCGGCAATGAATCATTATGAATAACAGTTAGGACCACATGGAAATAGTTCTAATAATGAGATTAAAGGCAGGATGAAAACAATATGTCAGATTTATCATTTTGGAGGTAAAGAATTCTAACTTTGTGTTGTTTTGAACTATACTATGATGGGTGCAATATAAGGTATTTAGAGCATTAATATAGTAGCAAACAACTATTTGCTATGTAAAGATATAGAGGGGTTAATACCTGAGTAGAGAGACCGCTCTTGGCGTCCTGAGCGGTGGTGGCGTGGAAGCATAGCCATCACCCTCCGGCTCCCCCTCAGGTAAACAATGTTAGCTCTTTCAGCCCATTTGCTGTAATTTGCACTGCTTTTGGCTCAGCCGTCGCCATGTTGAGAGCGGTTAAAAGGCAATAGAAATGCTCCCAGCCCTGTATGTTAAACTTTTAACTTAAGGTTGAGCTTCATAAATCATTTGTTCAACACCGAGCACAATACAAGTTTATTCAGGAAGATATCATCAGAGACAGTGACACTTTTAAATCTTCATTTTAGACCAAATGTCTATAAACATTTCAACTTCAAAATGGTATACTTTAATCCGAGTGAGAAAGCTTCATAAGGACATTTACACCATCAAGTGACCGAAAATATATTATTACACATGATGGAAATTGAATGCACACATTGTCAGTGATTTTAGAGAAATCCATCTGCCAAGTGAATAAAATGATTTATTCAAACCCAGACTGACGTATTTTTATTCTACATTAAGATTCTTTTTATGGCATTAATAAAAATAAATCATCAAAGAAGGTTTCAGACTGGTTTTATGCAGATTTGACTTTCTGATAACTAATATTGAATGAAAGACCAACATAAGTCTAATGTGCCAGTGGAATCTTGGTGTAGTGACTATGACTAATAAATATAAATCAACCAAAACTGTAAATGGGCTCTGACCGGCCTGATGCTACGATAAATAAAGTGTGCGGGTCCATCAAAGCTTTGTCTTTCTGCTTCGTCACTCCCTTGCTGAGCTGTAGGGGACCTATAAAGGTGCAAGAACCGAGATTGGAAGCATCTCAATTGCCTCTCAATGTGTCTCAACATGTCAACAGCGAGTCAGCTGCTTACATCTTCAGCTGCGCGGCTGTCGGTCACGACGCCATTATCAGCTGTAACTGCCATATGAGCACAGTGCATATTGCCGGGCATGAGGTTACCAGTGGGGCACGCTCTAATGCACTAAAAAAGCACGAGCGACTTGTGGATGAAGCAAGGACAAGCTCGGATAACAACACACACAGAGGGAGAGAGACTTCACTCTCTAATTAGGTGGACATTACTCCACTATATCTTGTCAAAGATAATAGCTGTTTTCTGCTATATCAAATGTTCCGAATGTTAAATACAGCTCTTTTAAAAGAGTGTGGTGGCAAATTTGACCTTTCCCGCTTTTGAGTCTTTTTAAGCTGAAATGATGAATATCGTAAAAGAGAACTTGTCTATGAAATCAGTTATTCTTGCAAGAAGAGGCACAATTATACAGAGTTGCAAGGAGTCTGTAGAAGTGAGAACTCAAGAGAAGAAGTCACACAGAGTTATATAGGGAGTGACCAGGATGGGGACTGTATTGGAACATGATGCACAGAGAGAATGAAAAAAATATTTGATCGATTATCAAGGGCTGAAAGAAGTTTTATTTTGAAAAATGACCGGATACATCCGTCTGTGCGTCTGTGCCTCTTGACACATGTCAAGACGCTCGTCTCGGTCACGTGATACGTTACCCCAAAAATTAAGCCCACAAGCTAGCAAAATGTCAAAATTGTTTCTGGTAATCTTTTGGAAGGCTCAGTGGTATATTGTATATATGCCCCTGCAACTAACTGGGATGCCTGTTCTAAATATGTCATTGCATCCTGTATCAGTTTCAGCTGTTTGTGTATGTGCGTGTGGTGCGGTTAGTAGAGCATGCTTTTCTTCATTGCGTGTGTGTGTGTGTGTGTGTGTGTGCGCGTGTGTGTGTGTGTAACATGATGCTTTTGGCCGTGGCAGGCAAAAGGAATGCTCGGTCAGCTTAGTTAAGACAAACTGGTGTATACATACTGCTCTTAAGGTATGGCACATGTCCACATCAGTACTTTATTACTTAACAAAGGGTAAGAGGATCAGCATGCTCACAAACTTACCAGACCCAAATAACAATTGTATCTTATGTCTGACTTTCCGTAGTGTCATCCTGATCTCACACTTAAACCTCTTCCTTGGAGTCAGCAGAACCTACCAAGCACATACCAAGCACATACCAAGCACATACCAAGCACATACCAAGGCTGGGACTCTGACCGTGGTGCCTCAGCAACAGATGAGGACACTTGCGAAAGGGGGTAAGGGGGGACACACGAAATAATGTGCATATATATACTCTGTTGAACCTTTTCTCGTGGTTAGACCTCAGAACCATCCGTGGGGATGGAGCTCTATCCATTCAGCTGAATTATTTTAAGTGTCTAAGTGTTTATTAAAATACTCCATACTACGTTCATTTTCTCACAAGGAGGTTAAAACGATTAATTTCCACCACACCCTGCAGTTTTCGAGGGTAAGTAACCCATCACAACTGACTGAATGAAAACGTGAGGACTGATGATCAGTGAAGCAGGAATAAAACATTTTCGTCATGAAGGTATTGTCAACATTAAAGCTTCAAAGCTTATGATAAAAGTACATGTGCTGATGGGATTTTCTTTACACAGCATCCACAAGAAGCCAGAAGGTCAGCTTGTCATCAATTACAGTGCCAAAGTATTTGTACTACTGAACAACCTCGACGGCCTGATCATCGATCACCACAGGAGACATGACTGTAGAGGACTCTTCCTATAATCTACTGCCATCCATTTCTTTTTGGACACATTAATGTCTCAGGAGGAGGACTTGCACCAGCCCGTGAATTCCGCCGCTACAGGGACGTGATGAGAGTCATCGTTGCATGAATGGTAATATGACGCAATGCCAATTAAAAAGAGGCGGTAGAGGAAAAAAAGAACATATTTTATAAAGTTAAAAAGCGCATCCTCCCTAATCTTCTCAAATCATTTCACAAAGAGAGGTAAGTGCCACATGTCTATAGTCGTTAAATTACTTTAAAACAAAACATTTTGGCACAGGTACAATTATGGAATCCTTCCAAAGACAAGGAAATCGTTTTTGTAGTACCCTGTACCAAGTCACATCCCCCTTTGTTGCGCAACAGCAGAAAGAACTCGCGGCCATACTGGAGAGGCTCCTGGTACTCAGAGCCCGCACAAAAGGTGGAAAAAGCCCGTCCAACTGAGGTGGGTCATTGTTGCTTCTGTGACACGTAGATCAGTTTAAAAAAAATAGGTCAGTAGGGGCGATAAAACAACTCAAACAGGTAAAAAAAAAAAAGCGCTCACTGCAGAACTGCTGCAGCATGACCCCATTGCAAGCACCAACAGTCTCCCCTTTGCTTTGCATCATGGGAAAAACAGCATGATGTCAGCGATGGTGCAGTCTCGATAACCTGCCAACAAAATGAATCCTGCTGATTCTTTGTTCATGCTCATCTCATGTTTATATGTCTTATGTTAGCCGATATCTTTTTTTTTATATATGCAGGGCCTTATTCTACTTTTACTTAGAACCCACAATTATCAATAACACAGTTTCTCAAAATGATGTGCCGCTTGCCTTCTGTGCTTGTAGTTTGCTGTTTTGTTGACACAGTATATTTATCTGCAGTTGAAGTGGCAGCCTTCTCATTCGCTGAGCTAGGGGGGGTGGAGTGGGGGGGAGAGGGGTTCACATCAGTTCCTCCATACTATGACAAAAATAGAAGCCTCCTTACGTTGCAATGCAAAACATGTTTTTAAGTTAAGGGACAGACAAAACAGTCTGGGTATAAAAGGGCTTTCTGAGAGGTAGAAATGTATCAACACATAAAAGAGAAATAAACTAACCCTTCATGGTTTTCACTGGACAGTGATGAAAACTGTTGAGTAGTTAAATAGCAGGCATGTATACCATGCTAGGCAAAGATGAGCATTTATTAATGGGCGACAATGGGAGACAAAAGGACACATTCTTATATTTCTCCATTTTTCACTCATGTTCACATATTTTTTGTGGCCCTTTCATTTCTTTATCTTTTGCCAATCTTCTTTCTTAGTGTGTAGGCTTATGTGTTTATCTTGGCTGCTTCTTATATAACCACGGTGTTTTTTGTGGTTGTTTTGTCCAAGTCGTCCCAGAGCAACCCCCATGTTTATATATATATATGGCACTAGGTACTATCACTCCGTATAGCCTATTTACGGAGTGACACAGTAACTAACCCGTCTCCATCTGCTGATCAAGACAATTACATGCTGTTGAAAGCTCCAGAAAAAAGCAGTAAACAGACCTTGAGTTTAGACGGTTTTAAGGCATATAGTTATATTATACATGATTATAACTTCCTTGTAAAAATTTAATAATCCACTGATGAAAAATCACTGTTGTTTTGTGGACACAATTTTGATGAGCACTCGCTGTCAGCACTTACCTTGGTGAAAGATACATTGTGTTTCCTGTGACTCCTTCACAATAAAAGCGCCTTGGTGCTTTTTTTTTTGCATGTTTCCATGGATCGCTGATCCACCTGCTGCCGTGGGCCTGCTTGACACCCACTGCAACAGTTAATATTATTATCAGTCATATTTATATTAGTATTGCTACTACTGCCTCTGAGGTCTACAGGGACACCAATTGGTAGGAAATAACCATATGGTAAAGCCAATTTCTGTATACTTTCCATGAATTAAATACATATTATCTTTTTATTAACAACTTAAGGGCATAATGAAAATAACCGTTCAATTGTAAATAAAACAAATAAATACAGGCCTAGCCTAGGGGACAGCAAATTTAATATGAATCATAAACAGCTGATAAATGCATCTAACGGGACAGGGAGCAGACATTAAGGCCCATAATCATTTATACATACACATTCTGGTCTGAATCAACAGCATGTAAGGTGTATAGTTGCCATAACCTCACCGATTATGATATCACTGGTTATAATAACTTAGGTTAGCTGTGAGGCTAGTTTTATTTGTACTGGTTTTAGACTTACATTCGGGGTCATTGCAATGAAAAGTTGATTAACATGTAGTTTGACGGCATGACACATTCATACCAATTGAAATTGCTCCACTTTAAATTGAATTATTATCTGTGTTATCTTGGGGTGTGCACTGCTTCACCATAGACTAATCTATGGCAGATGCTATTAGCACACAGGTGTCAGAAGCCAACAGTACTATTTACACCCTGGTGTATATAACATGGCAGAGACAAGCACCCAGGTGATTTTGCCAACAATGCTATTTTCACCCGACCCAGGCACACATTAGATACTGTGCGTGTAAATGTAGCCTGCTGGAGGCTTGTATATTTTTGGCAGAAAGCCTTTCCACTAGCTAACTATTTCTAAATGAAGTAGCATATTCAACCTGGCCCGGGTGCAAATAGAAACTCTGTTAGTTAATTTATCCGTTAACTGTTGTATGTTGTACAACAGAAAAAATGGTCCTTAAGCGGCCACAAACAAAACAACCTGTTTTTGTGCACCGTAGGCTGTAGTCCGTTTAAAGTGAAGAAGAAATGTGTAATGATCAGTATTCATAAAGTATTGTCCAAATGACGTCAACATTGCTGTATAAAACATTAAGTAAATACAAATAAACACAACGTAAATATAAACAATTGACATTGACTTGATAGATATCATAGACCTGCCCTACAACTACTTAATTACGAAAGTTTAATGGTTGAATACATTAAAAATATGCTCAGGGGTTGAAATCCTCATTAGGGATGAAGGAGTACCTACTTACCTAGACGTCATCATCGTTGACATTGACCTAATAATTTGTTTATTTGGTTGTCTGACTGGACTCCTTGCGGGTGGCAATAACCGTTTCATCTAATATTTCATCTTTGGTTATTTGATGCAGATATGAAGCTTTGCATGTGTTTTCTATTGCATTAATGGTTTTACTATTTTTCATGGGTTTCTACCAAGGTTATGATATAAGGGTGATTTTTAATTATTATGCTGGGCCTGTTTTAAGTTGTGATTGGGCTGGAAACTGGAAATCTGATCTGGTAACACCGACTGTTAACAACCGTCATCTGACAGGCCCGAAAATAAGCTTTCCAAAAATATGTCTTTTGTACTTGCCATAAATAGAATCGGAGCGTAAGAACAAAAATAACAAAAGAGCAAACGTACAGGCTGCAGGCCTGGATTTCAAAACTGTGGATGAAATGTAATCGTACTCTTTCTACATGAAAGTGAAGAGGGTGTGACTGAGTATCAGCGTGGTGGATGGCATGGGCATTGTTACAATTTAACTTACAAAGAAAGAAAAAAAGAAAAAAGCACTGGCCCAACTCCCCCCCTCCCCTCTCCACCCTAAATCCGATAAACGGCTGTCAACATATATGCAAAGGGCATACCCACATACACAAACAGAGGCTGATGAGATTTGCGTCGGGCCCCCATGCCCACATAGTACAGACATAGATTATTCGCTGTAGAGAACATAGACAGTGAGATAGATGATATGCGGGCGTACTGCGTGTTTCACCTTGACGACTGCCTGCTGCGGATGTGTAGTTCCCGCCCCCGCCGCTAGGCCTCGGAGCATTTTCCCCTCTATGACTGTGCTCGCACGGCGAGCAGTGAGGGATGTGTTGTCTCATCCAGGCTGCCCGGCAGACGCTCAGTGCTCCAGTCGGAATCCTGCAGCCTCATCATGGCCCTCAACATCCCCGGCGTGGCCGTCATGGTCTTCTTCTACCTGCTGGTCCTCGGCATCGGCATCTGGGCTTCCTTCAAGTCCAAGAGGGAAGCAAAGAAGGGCCATGGGGATAAGACCGAGATGGCTCTGCTGGGCAACCGGGGCATCAACCTGGTTGTCGGCATCTTCACCATGACAGGCGAGTAACTGCGGCACACGGACGCGACAACAGGAAGTCATCTTTCCCTTTATTCTGGAGCGATGATCTGACTCCGGCATTATTTCTCTACAGTTAAAGAAAGCTACGATTGGTGTACCATTTAATGGATTTGGCCGTGGCTTCTCGAAATCTCGTATTTCGTCAAATAAATAAATAAATATGAATCTGTGGAAATGTGCACACGATTTTTGTGCATATTGTGAATCGTTTGGCTGTAATAACTGATGGTGAGACAAAAGAAAACGGGAAGTTAACGCGGGGTTAAAATGAAGGGAGGAAATGTAAAATACAGGAGGAAATTAATCCGTATGAAATGTTGCTTAATCCTTATGCATGCCCACTTTCACATCGTGTACTGATGACTCTCAGCCCAAATCACTTGTGCCGGCTCACTTTCAGGACGGAGGGGGGTGGGGGGTGTTTTAAAGCAATTGGTCATTAAATTTACAGCAAATTCCCCCTATTTAAAATTAATCTCTTATTAAAGTTGCAGTAGACCGGCTGCTTCCTACACCTTGAGTCCTGAAAGGTGATATATATATTTTATCCCGCACAAAATAGAAATATCACCTTACGTACAGTAAGGGGCTTATAGGTTCTCCGGTTACAGGCATGATTGAGTTTGACAGGAGCAGCTAACCTTCCTGCCTCTGTCCTCTGCCCGTGTGAACAGCGACGTGGGTTGGCGGTGGATTCATCGTGGGCACAGCGGAGGCGGTCTACAACCCCTCCATGGGGCTGATCTGGGCCGTGATGCCTATCGCCGCAACCATGTGCTTCATCATCGGTGAGGTTTCACTTCTAAGCCTTGTGAATGGTATCAGGTGCTCGAGCGCTCGAGTGTCACTGGTTTCATTTTGTGCAGCCACGCTCGGTTGGCCCCACGAGGCTGCAGTGCTCATTACGCACCACGCAGGGTGGATAAAAATGGACTTTGTTATTCTTAGCTCACCCATCCCGAGCAGGGTTAAAATGTGAAGTTGGTTCCCGACTTGACATTGTCCTTATTTGGAAAAAAAAAACTACAGCATCTGCAGGAGATTCAAATAATTAAAAGGTCCATTGTGTTGGATTTAGTGGCATCTAGCGGCGAGGTTGCAGTCTGCAACCAAGAGGCAAACTGTGATGCTGAGAAATGAAGCCAAAAAAAAAGTGCCCAAAAATGCAGTTCCTCAAATGGCCACTTGAGGCAGAATATTTATACAACTCATCTGTTTAAATTATATTAAGACTTAAAGTAAGGCATAATTAAGATCATGGACGCTTTGAGTAAGAGGTGGGTGCCGTCACGTCACGGGGACTGCGTCCATATTTTATACCGTCTGTGTTTGAGAAATGTGGCAACGTCGTTGGTATCTTTCAGGACCTTCGCCTCGCCTACTTTGGGAGAAATTAAATTCAGACGGCGGTGGCTTGCAGGCAACGTAAGAAACGCACAAGGCTAGCTCTGGAGACAGTGTTTGGTTTGTCCGTTCTGGGCAAAGAGGTCTCCCTATGTTTCAAGCGATTTATACACTTGTGAAAACATTGTTATGAATATTGTATTACATATCTGCCAATAGAACCCCCCCCGTCCCCCCTAAATCCTGCACACTGGACCTTTAACACAACCTATGTTTATGTTTTCCAGACAAGTGATCTCTTGTGGACAATGTCCTGTCTCAGAAGCAAAGACAGGGACAAGTCTCTAATGAGGACCACTTCAATTTCAAACGAGGGGTCAAGTCAGAGTCTAAAAAAAACAGTGCCCTGAATATTCTTCGCACCGTTGGCTCCACTCACTCAGTACAGTCCTCAGGGTAGAAGAGACTGAAGGAGACTTCTGTGGAAATGTTGCACTATTTGCTAAAAATAATGATTATAACTGAGAAAACAATATAATTACATGGCGCAATGTGATTATTTTAATATCTTCCCACATATTTGTGCTTGGAACTTCACACCTAAAATGAGGACGCTTGCTTGTTATACGACAACGACACAATAGGGAACATAAGCATTACCTGCACTTGGGAAATAATTTTGCATCCCTATGCAAAACAGTCTCTCAAGTTTGCTACAAGGGCAACCAGCGACCTTGGGCAAAAAGGGCAAAAAACTGTGATATGTGGGACAAAAAGGTAGAGACCCACTGTGGACCGGTGGCCTTGTTTAACCAAAAGGTTGGCGGGTTCCATCCCCGGCTACGACCGTGTCCTTGAGTGAGACGATGAACCCCAAGTAGCAGCTCGAGCGCTTTACAACAGCCCACTGCTCCTAAATGGGTTAAATGCTGAGGCCAAATTGTACATATTTGACGATTGTAATACAGTTTAGGTCAAAATAAACCAAGAAAATTCCACGATAATACATAGAAATATCTTGGAACCAGTTTTTTCTTGCCCTCAAGCAAGTAGTTTTAGTTGCCCATTCAATCAGACCTTAATAATAGAGGTGGCAGATCACAAAACACTTTTTGAAGGCATTGACAAAAAACATAAGGGCATGTTGATTCCTAAATCAAAAAGGTTTATATGCTGTACCGTGGCTGAATTAGGACATTGCAGACTGGGCTTGTTGTGCTCAGCTCTACACTATCAGACTAAACTTTTCTTTAACTTAAAGTACAGCTGGAGCTTACTGGATTTCGTCCATTGTTTACTTATGTAATCCATCAGAAATGAACGTGTACATGTAACCTTTTGGCTGTACTATATGAAAGCATTATAGCATTAGGACACTGTTATCTTTGTATGTTTTGTTGCTATGGCTCCTTAATAGTTAAGGCGTATTGGATTCCCTTTCTCTCGAATCTACTGAAAGGCCTGGTGGGCAATGTGGGGAATCCCGTACTAAAGTAGAACAATGGGAGAGAAATTTGTTTTCTCAAAACAGGTAGTTCTAGCACTTCATCGCACATTATCTTCTGAAATGCAAAACAAAGTACAGTGTACAGTAACAACACTTTTCATCAATGGAAACACAGCTTCCCTTATGTCCGGAGATTAGCAGAGAAAAAACAGCATTCCTCTTCCACATGAAAAGTCACATGAGAAGAGAAAGATTTATCCTCTTAAACCCTGATGAATGCACGCTGAAATCAATGTGGATACACATTACAGTGACGCACTTTTTTTACTGTGATACAACATATTCAATATGTTTGACTGTTAGACAGGTTTTTTTTTTTTTTTTGTTCTTTATGAAATAAAACATTGACACTAAGAGAAAAAAAAAAGCAGAGGCACAATTTCACACAGGACATTGAGGCTGTCTGCTATTGCAGCAGCATCTCCGTGGCTTACCACTTCTGCATAACGGTTTCCTGTTGAAAAGGGTGAAACTACTTCAGGAGAAATTGAATTGGAAAAGTAGGAATGTTTAATCAAGAAATCTAGTGTTTTGCCAAAAGTTAGAAACCTGCTCAATTCAACTAATTCATTTTCTAATTCAAAAGCCGAATGTTGACCATAATGCTCATCACACATACAAATGAGAAATAACTGTTCGACACATTCAGCCAATTAATCAAAATCCTCCTATGTCTTTGTTTTTATCCGTGGAGGTGGCCTGTTCTTCGCCGAGCCGATGAGAAACAATAAATATGTGACCATGATGGATCCTTTCCAGATCAAATATGGAAAAGTACCGACGGCCGCTCTGTCTCTGGCTTCGCTCATATCAGAGATTATGTGGGTAACAGGAACACTCATAGGATTAGGTAAGACTGCCTCGATGTGTGGGTGTGATGCATCTGATACTTGTGTGTTGACCCTGGCAGCGGAGCAGCTGTTGATCGCAGCTCTTTGCTGAGGTGTTGAGTGAAACACAAGCCGTTATCTAATTGTACGGCTGGTCTGAAATAACTCCATCAAAAGGAACAAAGCCTGAAATCACACCAGTAACCACAGGAGTGGTTGGTCCGAGATAGTATTGTGGTAATGCATTAAAATATTCAAATACTGGGATAAGGATAATACCATTGACTTCTAGGTTTGATCTCTTCTCACTTTCCTGACACATTTAAGGCAAAAAAAAACAACCTCTGTTGTGTTTATGTAAAAAAATAATTTGCTGTTAAATTGCTATTAAATATTTAAAACCAACATCCCATCATTAATTATTATTTGAGGATCATTAATCTCTTGCTTCTGCCGCCCTCTCTTCTATTGTACTGTGATGGGTTTTTTTTCCGATGGTGATGATGGTTGTAACAGGCCTAAATGCAGTCATAACTAATAACATCAGCAAAATCTTTCATTGTGACATAAAGTATGTAAACAGCCAAACAAGGTTCTGTTTCAAGAAACCAAGTGGTGCATTCACCGTATCAGGAGAATTGATAAAGAAACTACTCCATTTAAAAGACTTGAGGGTGTGCATGTGTGATTTAGTAATGCAGCCGGCAATGCAAAGTTGCCCTTTGTCAAACTATTTAACTACTGATTAGATAGCCACATTCTGTCTCGTCCATCCTACAAAGCCCTGGAGAGTACAAGAACAATTTCATGTTTACACTCAACCTCAAACAATATAGCTACGTACCTGTGAGCAAGTGCCAATTGCTGTATTTTTATCAAGATAAGGAAGCAAGTTTTCAAGTGTTTCTTCTTTGTTTTAGCTTCCTTTATCCGA
Source organism: Ophiodon elongatus (assembly GCA_016806645.1). Taxonomy (NCBI): domain Eukaryota; kingdom Metazoa; phylum Chordata; class Actinopteri; order Perciformes; family Hexagrammidae; genus Ophiodon; species Ophiodon elongatus. The sequence goes on from JACSYO010000412.1 coordinate 959,741, forward strand.
AATTAACTTTAAAGTTCTGCCGAAAATGTGCGGATTATAAAGTGATATCTTACTTTACTTATCTTATTGTGAAAAATAAGTTTAGGTGACAAGTGAAGGTTAGCAAAACATTGAGAGCGTTGGTGTTTTAATGTAACATGGCTGTGATGGTCAACGTTAGGGTTTCACATCCTCACAAGTATCTTAAAATGTGTAAATGAGTACACATACACAGATGTTGTAAAATACGTATGTGTGTGTGCATATAACAGGTGTGACTATGAGTGTGATCCTGAACTTGTCCTACACTGTGAGCATCTGGATTTCGGCTGCTGTGGCCATCACCTACACCCTGATGGGAGGTCTCTACTCCGTGGCCTACACAGACATCATACAGCTCATTCTCATTTTCATCAGCTTGGTGAGTTATCGCTATTCCTGCTTCCCAATGTATACCCTGGCCGTCCTATATAGGCCATGGATTGTTTTTTAAAACCCGGAGCTATACCAGGGAGGTGTTTGAAAAAGGATGAAACAGTTTTTTCTGGCTCTGTTTAAAGTTCAAAAATAGGCCTACCAAGCCCTCTAAGACTCAGTAATTGACATGTTGCGTCTCGTGTTTTTAAACAGAAATGTAAAAACCATCAATTTGTGGTTTTAGGCGAAGTCATGTGCTGGAACTATTTCTTCACGAAACAATATCCACCCGCTCAGTACATCTGCGTCTCTGCTCATTTGCTTGGCATCTTCATGTGCCAGCTGATTTTACATTTTGATGTGCGTACAGTACACAAGACACGTTTCAATTAGTGAGTGCTCTAGGTCTTGGGAGGTGTACTTTTGAGCTTTGGAAAAAGCCACGCTAGCTGTTTCCACCTGCTTCTACTCTTTATGCTAAGCTAGGTTAAATGCTCCATATTTAAAGCTTGGCTATGAATTTTTTGACAGTACAAATAATATAATTCTTTATGGCAGATGCTATTTGCACCTGTGTGTCAGAAGCCAACAATACTAATTACACCAGGTCGGAATAGCCAATGTGGTTATTTACACCCAGGTTTATATGACACGGCACCCAGGTGTCCGTAGCCAACAATGCTATTTGCACCCAACCTGGGCAAACATTAGATACTGAATATGTATATGTTGCCATAGGCATGTATGTTTTTCCTCGACATTTACCAAGTAGTTTTGTTGCCTACACTTAACCAAGTAGTTTTGTTGCCTACAATTAACCAAGTAGTTTTGTTGCCTACACCTAACCAAGTCGTTTTGTTGCCTACACTTAACCAAGTTGTTTTGTTGCCTACACTTAACCAAGTAGTTTTGTTGCCTACACCTAACCAAGTAGTTTTGTTGCCTACACCTAACCAAGTCGTTTTGTTGCCTACACCTAACCAAGTAGTTTTGTTGCCTACACTTAACCAAGTCGTTTTGTTGCCTACACTTAACCAAGTCGTTTTGCCTACACCTAACCAAGTAGTTTTGTTGCCTACACTTAACCAAGTAGTTTTGTTGCCTACACTTAACCAAGTCGTTTTGTTGCCTACACTTAACCAAGTCGTTTTGCCTACACCTAACCAAGTCGTTTTGTTGCCTACACTTAACCAAGTAGTTTTGTTGCCTACACTTAACCAAGTCGTTTTGTTGCCTACACCTAACCAAGTCGTTTTGTTGCCTACACTTAACCAAGTAGTTTTGTTGCCTAAACTTAACCAAGTAGTTTTGTTGCCTACACCTAACCAAGTAGTTTTGTTGCCTACACCTAACCAAGTAGTTTTGTTGCCTACACTTAACCAAGTAGTTTTGTTGCCTACACTTAACCAAGTAGTTTTGTTGCCTACACCTAACCAAGTCGTTTTGTTGCCTACACTTAACCAAGTAGTTGTGTTGCCTAAACCTACAAAAATGTTCTGTTGCCTAACCAAGCAGCTTTCTTAACCAAACCTAACCAACTGGTTTCCTTGGCTACGGCTTTCTTGGTCTTACATGAGGTCCTTTGTGAGCCAACATTCTTCTTTTGTTGGCAATCGGAAGGGTTTTTAGTGTACTTAAGTTTTCTAAAGGTTTTCTCTTTTTTTTTCTTTTTTCTTAGTGGATGTGTGTTCCCTTCGCTATAATGGGCCCTGCTGTGTTGGACATCACTGAGACAGCCTACAACTCCAGCTTCCAGTCTCCATGGGTCGGTACTCTGGAGGCAGACAGAGCCTGGAGGTGGATCGATAACTTTCTGCTTCTGGTGAGACTGGAAAGGTTCTCATGAAAGATTGGATGTGTGTTAAAGGTGATGATTATTAAAGGTGAAGTTTGTTCCAGGATGCCGACAAGGATGTCCTCTGGTTCACTGTTTTATTAAATCATGGGCGGCATATCAAGTTTCAGACTACTCTGGAAGGGATCCAGATATGCTTTTCGAAGATTATATCTTCTTTCTTTCAAAAGACTGATATCCATCTTATGCAACTAAGTGGACCGCACCGCAGGTGTTACACAAACATTCTCCTTAGGTTTCATTTTTTTTCCGAATAGAACCTGCAGAGACGTGAATTCCTCCACTGAAAGCAGTTTGGACTTTGACAGCTAGCTTAAGTTTTCAAAACCAACCTGCATCTGAGATTAGCTGATAATCATGACACCGTGTAAAGAGGTCTTGCTAAATCTGTTAATAAGCTCGGGTGAAGGAGACTGAAGGACTTTACCTCCCAGCAGTCCTGAGAGCTCTTCTGGAGGTGGAGGTTTTTTTTAAGGTAGGGATGATTGAGCTGCTCCAGCTCTGGTTGGTGCCCCTTGTGTTTTATTACATTTAGGTCACAGAGTTGATCACTTGGTCTGCCAAAAGATATATATTTTTTTGAAGTCTTATGTTTCATGGTTTTTTTTTTGGGGAGGGGGGTGGGGGAGGGGACTTCCTGAATTCTCAAACACTTTTCTGTTCATCTTGATCAAACAATATGTATCCATAGTTTCTCAGTTGCGACTAACTTTTTCTAATCCAAACACAGATGGTGGCCCGGAGGGGCTCTGGCTTAATTTGTATGATAAAAGATAAATATAGACAAATAACACGAATATAGATAAGGACACGTGATAATGAACCTGTAGGTTCGGTGATACGCTGAATTGCTTTACCGACAGAAAAATAACTACTGCTTTCCTGCTGCTACGATCCAATCTGTGATTTACCTCGTCTTTTGTTTGTCCTCCATCTCTTCAAGGGTTTGGGGAACTTGGGTCTTCAGAACTTCCACCAGAGGACGCTGTCAGCCGCCTCCTCGGCTACAGCCAAGATCACCTGCTTCGCTGCTGCGTTCATCGTCCCCACATTAGGCATCCCTCCCATACTGCTCGGTGCAGTGGCTGCATCAACAAGTACGGTTCAGGAACAAGAGAATAAAACTAAACGTTTTAATCTGGTTTTTATTTGACACTTCACATTGGCTAAAACCTGTTTACATATGGGACTTAAATCACATTAAGCTTCCCTTTTGCCCGTAGACTGACTCAGTTTAGCTACTTTCTATAATTAAAGTCTGCGGAGTTGTCAAAGTATGAAACTCGGCGTACACCGATACCGACATCCGGCCAATACTGAATCCAACAGCTTGCTCAGATATCGTGACAATGGGACCAATCTATTTAATTAAAGTCTATGTTTGTATACATTATAGACTGGACTTTTAATCCCCGTTTAAGTTTTGACCAATTTGTTGCTGCATTAAAAAGTTTTACACTTGAATTGTAATTCCTATTTAAATTTAACCACAATAAACCTTGTGCAGTGCAGGATGTAAGATTTTAGAATCACCTTCTGATAAATTATATTAAATCAAATCTTTAGCTGAATCAAAACAACAGAATTAGATTTATGAAAGTAGAGAACATATTAGTGTCTCAGTTGCACTTCCTCGTTGTCACTGAAGCTTATAAGATGTGAAATGTAAATGAAAAAATAAAAAACATTGAATAGAATACCACTTGAAATTAATACAAAAACTGTGTTTGTGTCCATTTGTCTTTCTCCTTCCACTCGCCTGTTCATTAATCTGCCTTCATTGTTCCTCAGACTGGAACATGACTTCTTATGGTTCTCCATCTCCATATGAGCGTGGGGAGACGGGACTCATCCTGCCCATCGTGCTGCAGCACCTCACCCCAACCTACATCTCCATCATCGGTATTGGGGCGGTGGCCGCCGCTGTGATGTCATCCACTGACTCCGCCTTGCTGTCTGCGGCCTCCATCTTCACGGCCAACATCTATAGGAACATCTTGAGGCCACAGGTGAGGAGGAGGAGGAGATTGAGGGGAGGACGATAATTCTCATCCATTCAGTCATCCTTATACTCTTTCACATTAAAGGAAGTACATGTGCGCTGAACTACCTACTTTGTTTTTCACAAAAATGGGCCATTTGTTTGTTTTCTTTCCTCCAGGCATCAGAGGGAGAGATCCAGTGGGTGATCCGGCTCTCGGTGGTGGTTGTGGGCCTGGCCGGTACGTCTCTCACCTTCCTGGACAACAGCGTCCTGATGATCTGGATGCTTCGATCCGACCTCACCTACACCCTCATGCTGCCGCAGCTCGTCTGCGTCCTCTTCTTCAGCATCTCCAACGGTTACGGGGCCGTGCTGGGCTGCGTGGTGGGCGTGACGTTGCGGGTGTTGTGCGGGGAGCCGTTGATTGGGCTGCAACCTGTTCTCAAATTCCCCGGATGCACTCTGGTAGATGGCGTTTACATCCAGCGCTCCCCGATCAGGACCATTTGCATGCTGTCTGCCTTGGTATCGATCTTGTTGTTCTCCTACCTGGCGGCCCAGCTCTTCAACAGAGGCCTGATTCCTGAGAAGTGGGATGTTTTTAACGTCAAGGCTCAGTACTCGAAACAATCACAAGGGGACACCGTATCCGAAACTAAGGACGAGAAATTGAAAGAACCCAATGACAACAGTGAAGTATGTGAACCTATGTTAGAATCAACATGTTAAGTAAGAAAGCTCATTTAAATACATTTTTTACATTATACATCAGTAAGGACTGGTTTATTAACAAATGTTTGCAATGTGTAACGACATAATTTTAACAGTTCAATATATTTTGATTTTTTTGTATACTTTTATATACAACATAAATGAAGAAAAAAAACATCACACCGATGCTCTTTGTTATTATAGGAGCTCAGTTTTATTTTTTATTGATGGATTAATAGAGAATACACCGCTGGGCACAAACATGTAACCGCCTCCTCCTCCCCCCACTACCTGACTAGGAACAAAATGTTCATAGCTGTGTCACTGCTTTTTGAGCAACATTTTGCAGATTAGCCATAAGCGCTGCTGTTGATTGAACTTTAATTTATTTTTCATGCAGATGGAGGAGGACTGTTTAAGCCCCTCTCAAAGCTCCCAAATATTACACACAGTGCTATCGGTGCACACAATTTAGGAGGAATCCATTAAAGGAAACCTGCTGTGAAGGCCATAATCTTCTCAAAGCAGAACTGCGCAGCTGTCAAACATACAAACTTTGATGTGGGCTTATTGTACCCCTGGTTTGCACTGTGAAAATACAATGAAATTTCAGATTTGGTATTGGCAGGTACTCAATATTAAAAGGCTCGGATTGAGATCAGGAGCAAAAGAAAACATGAATAAGACGTCAGTGCATTTGAGTGAGCTTTTTGAACTTCCATAGACAAATAGTAATAAAAGTCACTTAATGCAGAGGCTCACTGACCCCTTTGGGCCCCCAGGCTTGAGCACGCTAGGCTCATGAGATAATCCCTCGATACTTTAAAAGGTAATTTAATATTTGAACCCACACAATTCTACTTTTTGGTCTAAGTCCTGATTTTACAGCAGGCTTTAGCATTTAAAAACAATAGCTTGCCACAGAAAAGTATTGTTAATATTGAAACCGAGGCGTGACCAGGGGTTAATACTGCTGACATGGCGCACCGCCGCTGAGTGAATACAGAGAAAAAAACAGCAGGGCTGCTTAAACAACCCAATAAGGCCAGCGGATTTAATTATGGTGTACTCAGGGCTGAGCAAAACCGATTTTATGGAAGCAAAGACGCTTCAGTGACCCGACATATTTAATAGAATCAGTTCATTTGAAACATTTTAAATAAACCTTGTTTTCTTTACACATGCACTTTATAGTTTTATCGTATTGAAACATTATTTCAGGTCTATTGTCAGGCTGTGGTCAATGTGCCGTACTTGAAACACTACACCGACAATGTGACATGTCTTTTTACACCACAACTGATGTTTTAAACACTATACTGTCAACAAAAAAAAAAAAAAAATAAACCAAATAACTTAAAATTCTTGTTTTTGTTAACAAGCAAGAACCACCAGTCATGTCAAACACAGTGATTCACAGCGGACTACTTTCTTTTAAAAAGGCTTGTGCTCTTATCCCCGATCGGTGTCATTCTTTCCAAAGTCTGCCTCTCCAAAATCTCGACAATAATGAGTCAAATATTTTTGATCGATACAAATATGAGGGAAAAGACGTAGGTTAACAAATATTGGAAATCCTTTTTAATCACTTGGAAAATATTTGAGGTGTGCTGACGCCGTCCACAACAAGAAGGCACCCAGTCTTCACCACTGACTGCTGGCATAATGCAGCACGTTATGGGTTAATATTGAAGTAATTAAGACACTGCATATATGTTTTAACAAATATCAAAATTTGTATGGAGATATAATGCGTTTTGGAATTAAAGCCTTTACATGTTTGAACTCCACACGACTTTATCTGGATCCACGTGCGTCCTATAAGCTCATGATGACACACAAAAATAACCACCCTCTCTCTGCTTAATAACTCAACATGGAAGTGTGTGGCATGTCCGGGCTGTGGCAGATGTCCATACAGCCCCCCCCTCTCTCGCTCTCTCCCTCCCTCCCTCCTATCCCCTCTCCCTCCCCTCCCCTCACATGACCGTGACAGGTAACAATATATCAGCGTGGTATTATCTGAGGTGGCATCTCGCGCTTGACTTGTCCGTGTGCCAACAGCTCCAGTGGAACAATCGTCCCAAAGGACGCGGTAACACAGACGGAGATGAAGGTCTTCTATAATAAGACTGCACAAGTGTTGCTGTCAGAAGGACGGCGCCTTGGCCAGCGACGAGGTTCAGAATGAGAAAATTGAAGTAGCAGGGAGGTGAAAGGGCGGTGTGTCGGATTAGAACTGCATTAATATACTGATTTGCTTATATTTGTGTTGTCTGGATTGGAGCGGACAGCTGGCAGTGTTTCATGGCGGCTTAGATGTTATTTTAGAAGATTTTAAAGTGCAAACAAGACGCCCTGTCAATGTTTTAGGAATCAGTTTGGGGATGTAAAGAATTATCTGAGTACTTTCCAATGAAAACTTTGTCCGTGGACATTTCTACATTATAAAAACAGACCAAGTAGTGACATTATGGATATAAAATGCACAAATTCTGATGACAGAATTTTCTTTTCAAATCAAATCTGTAAAAAAGCTTTTTATCATCCAGGAAATCTGCTCTTATGATGAATAAAGACAAGTGTGGAGAATTTTACTTTGAGCCATAAGAATTGGTTGTAAAAGGGGAAACTATGTGGCTTCCGCCATCAGTAAAAAAAACATTAAAGTTGTTTTTGTTCTAGACTAAATTCACACCTGAAAGTAATTTGTCATCTGCAACATTTCCCTTTCTTCAGTAGAATGCATGACGTGACTTACACTCACAGGTAGACGTGGAGCAGGACTCTGTGGGTGATGATGCAATGGAACAATCAGAGGACAGGTGCAGCGACACCTGCTGGTCGTCTGGTGGTACAACAGTGCACCAAACCTGGTTTAAGTGGTGGACATTTATTTAGTAGACACATTAGTAATATTCAGTTAATACTCCTGGATCTTTTAACATTACAATCAAATCATCATAAGGACGTTAAATCCACAAAGTACAAAACAAAAAGCGGAGTAACAGCAGTACTGTGCACATGAATCACTTCGACGGTTTTTACACAGCAAATTTTGTAGCCCAGACATGTTATTAAGAAATTCAGAGGATCATTATAAAAACGTTGATGTGCCTTTGTTACGATTTCCTACCTTTAGCTGGGAGGGATCGAGGGGGAACTTTCCGCTGAGAGTCGGCTGCCCTGCGGCTTCTTGAGCGGATAGAACGGTCTGCTGATTTTCATCGTTCAGCTCTGCTCCCTCCTCTAAAATGTGACTGCACATGTTCAATGATGCGGCAACTAATGGAGCATTTTCACAGCTCATCTATCGGATTCTGTTGTGATGGACACCCCATTTTCTTTTTTTAATTTTTTCTTAATTAAGTCTGATCAGCAGCCATAACAGCATTAAATATCGTTTCTATAAATATAAAGCAAGAATGTTACTAAGCTACTCATTTAATTGCAGACATACTAATTGATTAGTTGAGGACATTGGAAGGCAGACACCCGTTTAAAAGAAAAATGCGGATACAACAACTACTTGAAATTTCAGCACCACTGAGGAAACATCCCAGACTCCACACACAAATTATTAGATCAGTATACAATTTATTTTCCACACGTTCAACTTTTAAATACTACAATGATAAAACAATCAAGGTTTGAGGTGCATTTTTACTTTCAGACATGAAGACAGGAGTTGGTGAATTCACAGCATGCATCACAGGGTTTCGGGGAGAGAGAATGTAACTGGTACTTTTGCGTGGTGGCTGGAGGAATGGAACGACATTCAAAAAATATTCAGTTTAAACATTTTTTGTTGTTTCAGGATCAAGATGCACTCTAGGCACAGCTTGCTCCTCAATCAAAGAGTCCATATGTAGGGGTCTCAAGTTTCCGTTCCTTCCATTGTTTGTGCGACCGAAGTCAGTCTTTTCAAAAGTATCTCTTCTTCTCCCAGAGGAAGGGGAGGAGTTTCAGTGCTGGAGGTCATGAGGGCCCTGATGGAGGTTTCGCTCCAGATTTGTTTGTGGGGTCCAGAACGGTCCCCTCATACACCACCTTGTTCTTGATGCCGTCCTGAATCATCCTGTGCTGCACACGAATCTTGGCGTTGTTCATCCGGCAGTAAAACCTGGGGAAGGAGACACGGCAGGGTTTCTGTTACAAACAGAAGTAACTAGAGAGGATTTGCTTCCAGTTTGGGCTACAGTTTGTGATGCTGCTGTAGGCCTAGACTGCTGGGAGACTACCCACGATGCACTGAGTTCCTATCTCCTCCTCTCACGCTGTACATATTTTTATCCTATTGATGCATGTTTCTCTTTAGTTTTGTGCTTTCGCGTCTCTCTCCTTTGGTTGATTTCTGCCTCCGGAGTCGTAGAGTCTGGATCTATGACGGTCAGATGGCCGCCCCCCCAGAATCTCATTCTGCTCGATGTTTCTACCTGTTAATAGTTTTTTTCCTTTGCACTGTCACCAAGTGCTAGCTCATGGTGGGAATTGTTGGGTTTTATTGTTGGGTGCGTGTACATATTTTAGACCTTTACTATATGAAAAGTGTCATGAGATAACTTCTGCTATGTTTTGGTGCTATATAAATAAAACTGAATTGAACAGAGAGGAAACTGGAGTAAGAAGTGTGCTCATGTTTTGGGAGAAATTCTGCAAATATTGGCAGCTGGGTGTTTGTAAAAGGGTAGATGACTTTCTTTCATGGTAGGTATGTGGAAAATGTTTGTTCTGATCAGAGGCTGAAAGACAGAAAAGAAAAGGATGAAGTGTGAATCAACATAAAGACCTACCAGGACCCGAGTGTGGTGAGCATAAAGCCTGCAAATCCCACGTCAAAAGACCGTTTCACCCGACCTGCGGACAACAGGAGAGAGTTCAAGAGTTGTTACGATGTTTTTAGCATTTAGCTCCTCCCCCCCATCTTTATTCAACAGCATGGTCTTTCAATTTGAGAGCACGACTGATTTTTTTCTGAATTAAGATAGGAAAAAAAGTCTGAATACTAAAAACCATCAATGAGTCTTGCTCTCAAATTGAAAGACCACACTCTTGGATAAAGACGGGGGAAAGATACATATTTAGTCTAAAATGAATATCTTTGCACACGTTTTTATTTCTCAAAAAAGGAATTATGAGCTGATTTGCTAAAAAATTTAAATTAATTTACTGAAATACAGAGCTATATAATATATAAGCAAATACAGAGTTTTTAAAACAACTAAATTGTTAAAAACATTTATTTGACAGTCTTTGAGATGTACACATTTTATTTGATGGTTATTATAACAATTATTTTAATTCTGTTAGTTGAAGCTAATATTCAAGTTCAAATGAGCATAACATTTTCCAAAGCGCGCAATCCCTCATGTCATCAAGCTTTATGGAATTAGTCACTGTGGAATATTTGATCAGCATCTCGTTGGATGTGTTGATCAGGTCACATATTTAAGTTGTAGCAAGTTTCACAGGCAAAATTTAATTATGAACTTCTCCTTAGTTTATTGCACGAGGCACTTTCCCTCTCACATTATTGACAGGACAGACTGGTGACAGTGCACTTGGACACTCATGGAGATGATGCACCAGATTAATTCTCAAAACCCTGTTGTGGCTGGACGTGGACAGGTTGCTTCAAGATTCAATGTGAAAACTTAAATCACATTAAAGCTGAGTGGCAAGTTAAACAATCCCACACACGGTCCAGAATCAAATGAGACTCACTTGTGGCCAGAAAGTGCAGCAGGCCGGCAGCTATCGAGCCCCCGGCTCCATGCAGGATGGCGTCTCTGGCACACGGAGTGTTCTGGACATCCAGGATCCCCAGCACCCTGAAGCCCTGAAGGACAGACGCACAGGAAAGAAAGAGACCGAAGGAGATCTTAAATGTGACCTATTTTCTCTTACATCAAGGGATATTGAGATCTGCAGTGATTTCATACGTAGGTAATGGGAGGTGAATGAGCAATTGTTACCTAGGTTATTATCTGTATCCACAGTCATTTTACACATGCATTGTTTTTGATTTATAGGTTATATCAGTACAGCGTTTTTTTTGTGTGTGTTAGTACAAATGTATACTGTGTGTCAGTGGTCCAGAGAGTAAACAAGGCAATGTGTTTCTATTGAATGGACATGAATTGATGGTCCATTAATGCGCATGACAATAAAAAAAAAGCCTTGCATTTATGATTAGTGACACTTAAGGTATCCGCAGAGATGAGTACAACAGTTCAACTTCACCAACCAAAACTCATTTCAATGAAGTGTAAACGTTTGCAACTGGGTTAAAGTAGACCAACGCATTGAGCGATGCAGGATCCGTTTCTGAACCACTTCGGTTGACCTTCTGAAACGACTCCTCCATTTAAAACGCTCCCACACCGCGTGACGTGACGTTAACAGAGACACGAACCTTGGCCTTGCTCTCCTGCTCTTCTTCCGCCATTGGTCCTCAGTGTTTGTCTCCTTGTGCAAAGTTTGTACTCAATATATATTGAGAAAACCCGTCATGCAATTATCATTTTCGTAACCACATTGGTCTCCGCGCATGCGCTGCACCTACCGAATGGGTTCATCCGCTATTCATCGCCGACTGGAAACGAACCACCGCCTGATGTAACTTAAAGTTCCGGACTAACGTTTAACGCTATGGTTAAATTGTGATAATAGTTACATTCTAGGCTAAATACTGTACAGACATATATAATCTTAAAGGTTCTTCTAAAATGTTTATATTTTTGAAAAAAGAAATCTAGAAATATGTGAATTAGTTAAAGGATTGCTGTATGGCAATATAATGTTTGTATGTACTGTGTAATTTCCCCTTCTTTCCTATTCATGTTTATTGTGTATATTTCTTGATTTTTTTGTTTTTGTTATTTGCAATAACACAATGCAATAACGTTTTTTTGACATTTTGCACCAAAATAAAAAAGAAGAAAGGCCTTACTATAATATAATTACATCAAATGTGTATTTGCTTTGCTAATAAAACTGCATGTATGTTTGTATGTTTGTATGTCCCACTCAGAAAAAAACAGATCATACTGCATTATCTCAACCCATTAAATCCATCATTCCGTAAACGACAGGATCAACGTCATAAGTGATCCGTGTCAGGAGGAAGTCAACGTGTCACAGTGATCCCACACTGATAAAACAGGATTATTTCACCGGCAGCAGCAGATTACTCCCTGTCAGTCCTCATCCTGCTCTAAGGTCAAGATGGAATTTTTGACCACACACAAGTATTTCCACAACTGGCTCTTCTAACATACAATAATAGCATTTAGCAGTCTGTAGGATGTAGATTCAAACTGGAGGTTTTATTACCTTTCTAGAAAGCCAACACATCATTGGATGTTCCATTGTCCAAGGAGCCTTTCCCATATATTAGAGCAACCGAGCTGAAGTCATAAGGCGCCCGGGTGAAAACCAGGTATCCTAAGCACTGGACCACATGGGAAACACTTTCACATCCATTTAAACACTTTAACTGTGTGTGATTATCAGTGGGATCGAACAAGCATGTGTATTACAGAATTAATTTCTGTGTAAATCTTGTGAATGATACTGAGCAAAAGCAGCTCTCACTGTCTCACCCTTTGGCCCATAAAGACACTATTTATATTGGTAATCAAACAAAGACGGATAAAAATACAAAAAGCTTCAGAGGAAATGGTATGACATGTCAACGTAGCATCAAAAGAAATTACAGATAAGAAAAATGTCATACACATTTAGGCATTAAACATGCTTCACATAAATTGAAAAATTAACACAGTCAAATATCTAGACGCAAAAGGTAGAAACAATCTCACATAATAGTCATCTTTATTTATCAGCATTATTATATATTAGATATATGAAAGAAAATACCATGTTATAGTAGGCCAACTAATTATCTATCTAAACTATCACCTTAACTTTCATTCATTTTATTCATGAACCCCTTGTTGGTTGTGATTTTAATTTTAAACTTTACAGTTCTCCCTCCTCCCTCTTTCAACAACTACAACTGTCACGGTGGCCTTCAGCATGCTCCCTCTAATACCATATAATGCTGCAGCTTTTATGTGTGTAACAGGATGTAAAAGTGATACGGAGAGAGTCTAATCCCCTGGTGAAAACAAGATTAAAACTGTACTATGTGCCCCCTTTAATAAAAACAGGTAACCAGGGTTATATGAGCATGTCTTCCTGGATACCAGGCGCCTCTGTGCTGTATAAAGACTGAGCAGGACACCCGGCCTCAGCACACTGCCTGCAGACACCTGGGAGGTTGGTCAGGTCGATTTACACCAACAACCAACAGGCCATTTATTCAATGTATCTATATGTTTTCTTTTATATTTTTGTATGTTGTAGTGTGGCTAAAGTGTTGTTGAATAAATGTAAGGGAATACCTTTAACTGTATCATTAAACAGTATTTTTTTTTAAATACAGTGTTATGAGTAGAAATGAACAACTGAGGTCAGAAAATATCAAAGTTAAAACAGCAAGTACCGATTTACAGTGAGGCGTAGGCCTACTTTAAAGCGTTTACAGGTTGATACTAATGCCTTTATTAATAATAAATAGATACTGTATTAATGTTTTATGGATGGGCTGCCAAGTTGTGTGTCTTTACTCTTTACAAGAAGCCATGGAGACCGAAGTTATCCATCTAAGTAAGTTATTAATCGGCTAACTAACCCACTTTGCCTCCTGCAGGATGATGGCTGTACAGGTCAGAAGAGTGATGTTGCCCTTGATGTTGAGTTTGTTTCTGGGAGCCACATCTACCTTTTGGCCTCTGGCTCCTGCAGGTAAGTAAAACAGACAGCTTTAAGTACTACATTTTTATTCAACTTTTATTTAACCGGGCAACTCATTAAGAACACATTATCATTTACAATAGCGGCCTGGCAAAGCTTTTTTGTTGAGAGAAGGGGCTAAAAAAAGAAATGCCCAAAATGATAAAAAAAAACATCTGAACATTTCCAACACACCCGCTATTACTGCACGGTGGTGTAGTGGATAGCACTGTCACCTCACAGCAAGATGGGCCTGGGGTTCGATCCCTGGCAAGAGAGGGCATGTCCAAAGACATGCAGCTCAAGTTAATTGGAGACTCTAAATTCCCCGTAAGTGTGAATGGTTGTCTGTCTCTATGTGTGCCCTGTGATACACTGGTGACCTGTCCAGGGTGAACCCTGCCTTCTCCCAATGTCAGCTGGGATCGGCTCTAGCGCCCTCCCATTAGGAAATGCAAAACTTTAAAAAAACATCTGAACATTTCCAACACACCCAGAACATTTAAAACAATCACAACAAGGCAAGCATAGTATAAATGGCATGCAGTCTTGCAAACAAACATTGGGCAGGTAGTAGACATCAGATCAACATTAACAATAAAAAAGAACAGCAAACATAAATAGCTGTGTAAGCATGTTAGTACATAATACGCATGGATGGATTGTCACGTCAAAGTGGAAGCTTTCGTAACTAGGAAAGAAGAAGTGTGTTTTATATAACAGGAACTATGAATATGACACATGACACATGACACAAGCTAAAGTTTAAATAATGTCGAACAAGCAATTCCATTACCACTAATGTGTCAGCAGGGGCACTAATTTCCCATCTCTTCTCGTGAGAAAACAAAAAGAGGTGCAGTGTGTGACATAATTGTACCAAATTGCAACATCTTCCATCACCAGAGGCCTTCCAGCTGCCGTCCTGCCAGCTCATCAACCAGACGGTGTCTCTGGAGAAGGAGGGCTGTCCCAAGTGCCACCTAGTAGAAACAACCATCTGCAGTGGTCACTGCATAACCAAGGTATTGTGGGTAGTATGAGAAAGAGTCTCATAGGAGTAACTCTAGCAAACCCCTGTCTCTGATTTAAAGATTTTACTCACATTTCATTGATGTAAATGAAACCGTAGAGACTGATGCGCACAACATTTAAGATGACATGAAAGTGAATATTAAAGGTGCAAGTCTGAGGAATTAAAAGAATAAAACCTGAAATTAAAAAGGCAAGAAATAAATTAACAAAAAAAAAAGGAAATTTTTAGTAAATGTCAGGATGATAAGGTCTAAGTTTTGACCTCACATTAAAGTTCATGAAGTCTTTTATGATCTCAGATACACGCTAACGCAAAGTTCCTTTTTGTCTTCCATATATCAAAGTAAGCACATTGCCTAATGGCCTGAACAATAATGCAACCTATGACTGTCTCTCAGATTAATTCATTTTAATCCAATCTAATTCAGCTTTGCATATCAATGGATGCTAGTGCAAAGGTAATTAGATGGCATATGCTTTTACTGTACTCTAGACAAAATGAAATAAAGAATCAAATATAGTATTACGTCAAAGGAAAATTGAATGTATATTGTCTCTGTAGTCGATAAGCCTTTGTCTTTGCTACATGTGAGCAGATTTAAAACAATGTGCATCTCTGCTTTATGTAAGAGGAAATGATGTTACCATGCTAGTATCCACATGTTCATGGAGCCAGGTTGGTGCTAATATCTGGGTGACAGGATGCTGTGTCTGGAGCATGACCTCGCCCATCTTAATTGACTGACTGATGCAGGATAAAGGATAGGTTCACATTTTTGTCAAGTCTGTCCTAAAACAACAGTCAGGTGCTCAAGTTTTTTTTTGTCCTGCTTCCTCGGGTCATTAACTCTTTTTGTTTAAAAACACATTTCAAATTTTATCTGAATTTACCATGAGAGTTAAACAAAGTTGACTTACACAAATTAAGTACATTTCTTCCAACGTTTCTTTCTTTCAGAATTATTTTATATTTCTAGTGCACACATTTTTCATACTGGTGGAGACCATAAATATCAACAACAAATGTGGTGAAAATCAGGCTTAAGTGATCTTTAAATTGGACCAAAGGGTCACATAGACAAACCACCAGCCATTCAGTAACATCTTTCTGCAACTGGACAAAACTGAAATAACAGAAATTTTGTTTCAACACAAGCCACTTCAAAACCTTTGAGGTCTTCATTTGCCCACATCAGTGATTACTTACCTTTTCTACGGTTAATTAACACATTTTTATTTTTAGCATTGATTCTGTGAAATCAGATGTTCTGTCTTGTGACGTGACGGTTGATGGCTCTTTAGAAATGAACACACCGTGTTATGTTTGCTCCCCCTCCAGGACCCTGTCAGTAAGATACCATTCGGAAAAGTGTACCAGCATGTGTGCACGTACTGGGACTTATACTACAAGGCATTTGAGCTTCCCGACTGTTCTCCCGGCGTGAACCCGATGGTCACCTACCCTGTGGCTTTGAGCTGCCGCTGCAGCCGCTGTTCCATGGACACGTCCGACTGCACCTTCGAGAGCCTGCGGCCCAACTTCTGCATGAACGACATACCTTTCTACCACTAGCCCTGCGTAATAGCAGCATAAAACACACGACACATAAACTGTATTACCCTTTACCATTAGCTGTTGTAAATAAAAACTGTTACATTTATTAGTGCGAATACATTTGTTTTGTAGTTTCTATTTCCTGGATGATTATACTAGAAAAATACCCAGTGGGTTCATCAACCAGATGTTTCCTGCCACTTCCAGCAAGCACCAAGCGTCACGTGTATGAGTGTTACATTTACGCAATACATGTATGATCTGATCTGTCTTTGAGGACATGGTTAGTATGTTTTAGGGAAACAGTGGTGAGCCACTTGGTTTTTGGGGTTTTAAAATAGGAACGATGACAGTTTGCGAATTGCAGAATTGTAGAAGTAACTGCACAGTAGATGTGTAAATGTCCGTTACGATAAGGCATGTTAAATTAAGAGT
Organism: Ophiodon elongatus; assembly: GCA_016806645.1. Lineage (NCBI taxonomy): Eukaryota > Metazoa > Chordata > Actinopteri > Perciformes > Hexagrammidae > Ophiodon > Ophiodon elongatus. The sequence continues at coordinate 976,511 of JACSYO010000412.1, forward strand.
GAGTGCATGATGTTGAGTTTTTTATGTGCTGAAGAGAATGCTTAATATAGTCTAAATTAAATGGGTTATTTAAAGATTCAAGATATTTTTTATTGTCATATGCACAGTTAACAGACAGTTACTCCGTACAATGAAAATCTTACTTTGGTCCTCCTTCTACACAGAATTACAATAACTTAAACTTAGGGTAAAATAAAAATATAAAAATAAAATATAAAAACACTAAGAAAGGAGGTAAATGCTAATAGTATAAAAAAAAACATTAAATAAGGCACAGAAATGTGAGAACAGTATTGCACAATCAGTTTCACAGTGAATGTATAAAGTGCACTATGCATTGTTGCAAATATTGTAAATATTGCAAGTATGGTAGTGGGGGGGTGACATGAAGTCACAGTAGCAGTCGTTCACAGTTCAGTGATGTGTGTGTGTGTGTGTGGGGGGGGGGGGGGGCTTGTAATCAGGGGTGTTGGGGGGGCTGTTCACAAGCCTGATGGCCTGCAGGTAGAAAGTGTTTGTCTCGTGGTTCTGGATCTCAGACCCCTGTAGCGGCTGCCTGATGGCAGGAGCGAGACGAGTCTGTGCCGGGGGTGTGTTCTGTCCCTGATGATGTTGTGTGCTCTCCTGGGGGCCCTGGTGGAGTAAATGCCATGTGAGGGGTAGGCTGCTCCTGAGATGAACTGTGCTGTTTTTATCACACGCTGGAGTGCCTTCGTACATCTGTAGAAGTTGCTGAGAATTTTGGGTGGCATGCCAAATGTCTGAAAGTCTTTGTGTTAGATCAAGCCTATTTTCTTAATCAAATCATCATCACTTAGATTAAGTAAATAATTGGATGCAATTCAGTTTCCTTCAATTAAATAAAGACAAGGCAGAGACATTTTTATTTGGCAACAAGGAGGATAGAATGAAAGGATCGAGCACTACCACAGACACTCTACCCGTTGGTGTGGTCGGGCGCTGCTTTTCTTCCAGTTGATCGGGAACCCCAACTTGGTTAGGTGTGAGATCAAATGGGCCGTAAGGGACACAGCCCATTCTCTGGACTTGTCCATAACGATGAGGTCGTCGAGATAAAAGAAGACCCTCGGTTGTGCAGTCGCTGTAGCCATTGGCGTCACCTCTTAACGGCCTGGCCAGCACGTCAAACTATGACGCTCCATTGCACTCGCAGTAAACAAGTGGTTAACGTTGTGAATTGCAACTAAAAATGTAATTAGGTTTAGGCAACAAAACTGCTTAGTTAGTTTTCAGGAAAAGCGTTAAGGTTGGTCTTAAAAGTATGTAAAACCTAAACTTAGAACACAAGTATGGAGAACACAAACATAACTAATGTACCTTTGAGACACAAACACCAGCTTCTTAGTTGACAGTTCTGTGTGGGCGTGTCCACCACCTCGGACCCTCATCCTGTGTGGGTTTTTGGGGCTTTCTGAGCGGATGGGTTTACATTGTAGCTGCTAGAAAGCCTGATGCGTCTCATACAGACTCCGAGGGGCGTGACAAGGCGCCACGGTATTTTACGCTCAGGGAATGAGAACCGGCTGCCACACAGAAATTGTGCAGCACTTCTTGCTAATCTTCAGAGCAGATATTAAACTGCCTGTAAAAAAAGAAGAAACATTTACTGCTATAAAGATAGATATTTTGTTTCATTGTGTCCGTTTCCTGATATTTGTAAGGAAACTGCAAAGCTTCCTTTCTCAATAATGCCCAAAATAACACACAACACTTATAGAAGGAACAAGACAGGCATTTACATGATCATCATTTTTATTTCAGATATCCAAAAATTAAAAACCCTTCCAGATAGCCATAATGTAATTTTAAATATCCAAAACACATTGTGACTAGTAAAAAGTTAAGTTTCATCAAAGCTGCTGCCTCCATGACTGATCTTCTAGTTCTTCCAGTTGATTCAGAGAAACATGGAATCCATTGCTTTGTCACATTATAATACTGTATAGGCAATTTTATTTTTAAAAAAAAAATAGCTATACAGCATGTTAGAAGAGGTAATACCTTGTTTAGTGCACTATTCTTGTTACAGTATGATGTAGTTTAGAATGTCAACACTTTGACTCCAACATTGGAGCTGAGACTCCACCATCGTCACTCGGAGGTTGCGAGTTGGGGGTTTCCTTGCTGCTGGCACCATCTGCTGGTATCTGGATTTTTGGTGGCTGTTTGACTTTAACTTGAAACACGTCCCACTTTTCTGGTATAAGTCCCTTGTTGAAGAGCAGAGCCGTCAGGTAGGAGACCAGCAATATGGTGGCAAAGGCAACCAGCATACAGATGGTCCTGATGGGGGAATACTGAACGTACACACCATCTTCAAGGGTGCATCCTGGGAAATGGATGGCAGGCGGTAGCGCCACCAGGGGCTCTCCACACAAAACTCTCAAAAGAAACCCCAACAGGAAGCCCACGGTGGCCCCGTAACCGTTGGATACGTTGAAGAAAAGCACGCAGACCAGCTGCGGGAACATCATGATGTAGGCGATTTCTCCACCCAGGACCCAGAAAGCTATGACACCTGCGTGCAGGAAGGTGAGCGATGTGCCGGCCAGGCCGAATACAACCACAGAAATACGAATCACCCATCGGCTCTCATTCTCTGATGCCTACAATGAAAAGAAATAGAGAGGAAAGACGAAATTAGTTTTTAATATCTTTCCACACCTCTCTTGTCGACTCCCTAGGTGCGAGGTCAGCACAGAATCATGCCAAAACCCTGAGTGCCTGCAACAGTAGCATCTTTCTCTTACTTTCTTCATTTAAAATCCAAGACAACCATTTTTCCTGATTCTAAATGCCAACAGTTTAAAATTTAAGTTGTTACCACAGTGTCCCCCCAATGAAAATTTGGTCTGTGTTTCCGATTGATTTTCAATGTGTGTGTTTAATTCACATCCCCATTCACCTTTTCAAGAACTGCCAGTTTTGACAGAAAACAGAACATTTTGTGTTCATGCACGCTGCTTGATAAACAGAGGAGTTCAAATCCTAAACAAACAGACTGACAGCAACATTTCCATCAGTAGCTGCAACTGGCAGTGCAAATGGACATTGGTGCACTGTTTTGATTATCCATCAGGTGGCCTTGCACCCTCCTCTTTCCACCTTGGTCCTCAGGATCTTCTTGTAGATATTTGAGGAGAAGATGGAGGCTGCAGACAGCAGGGCGGAGTCAGTCGACGACATCACGGCGGCAGCCACAGCTCCGATGCCGATGACGGAGATGTAGGGCGGAGTTAGGTGCTGCAGGGAGAGGGGTAAAATCAAACCCGTCTGACCTCGTTCGAACGGAGACGGAGACCCATACGAGGTCAGGTTCCAGTCTAGGAAGCAGCGGAGGGACAGGATGAATCAGTCAAACTAATACGTTAGGTGTGTCAGGTGTGGTTACTGTGAAATAATACCATGGTGGAAGAGGATAAAACGGATATGAAGATGGCGACAGCTACCTACAATACACTCAATGTACTAGTTCCACCTCTTTTCATGTAGTCAATTTTGGATAAAATACAAAACAAGTTTAATTTCAAGTTGGTATTTAACACAACTGCTTTACCCGTTGATGCAGCCACCGCCCCAATGAGCACAGGAGGAATTCCAAACGTGGGTATGAGGAACGCTGCAGCGTAACATCGCAACTTGGCTGTGGCCGATGAAGAAGCCGATAGTGTCCTCTGGTGGAAGTCCTGGAAACCGATGTCCCCTATACTCTTTGATAGCGGGACAAATATTAGAGGTAGTGTTAGTCCACATTAAGTCATCCACTTTTGCAAAAGAAATTTTAAAGGCATCGTTAATTGTTTGTTTTTTTATTTTTAAAGGGAAAAAATGGCCTTTGAGTAAATATGAGAAATGCTGCAGGAACATTTAATAGAACGCACCAGAGCCATCGTTAATGTTAATTTTATCTGTGCTTTTTCTGCTGATAAGTCAAAATGTCGGCAGTGCCAAAGAAATCTTCAGACAAATGAACGCAAAAATAGGGGAGCCATCATGAAACAAAAAGAAATCTACATTTCTCCCTTTTGGTTTCAAACAGGATTGCGATTTAAAAAGGGTAGATATGTATGCTGCAGTGGATAAAAATAAATGTCCGCTGGACTTTAAGTTGCAGTGATCTGAAGTTTAAACCACTGCACAATGCAGAGTCATAACAAATGTAATTTTAAGAGTAGGGAAAACTGGAGACTGCAGCATCTGACTGGAGAACTTGAGCCACCAATGACCTCCCTTTTGAGCAAAAGGTACTTTTCTAAAACTAGAGACCATCTGGCGATGGGATCACACCAGCCGTGACGCCAAGTCGTGCCTGGGTCATAAAGTGAGGGGAGCTAATGTCCCCTTCCCCACTTCCTATGCCTCTACTTCTCTGCGCCCTTTCTCGGAAAAAACACCCATTTTCAAACAGTTTTAAACTAAGCTACACACCTGTAAAGTGTGGTGTCCAATCTTTTTGTGCTCATGCATTAGTCTTGATTGGTCTCAAAGCATTAAATGCGTGTCATTGCCGTACCAGAAGCAAAAAGATATCGATCCACATCCAGGCTCTGTCTGCAGTCAGAGTGCCAACCCAGGGAGCCTGATAGGTGTGGTTGAAAGATGTGGCGGTGATGTCAACGGAGGTGGGACTCATCAGGATGAAGGGGACGCACAGCCACTGAGGAGAGAGAGAGAGGTACACTATAGATACACATGTAGAAGTTGAGCTCATTTCCGTGGTCCTCCTCCTCATAGAACTCAGGATAAACTAAAAAATAAAACAAAAGTATAAATGTTACCAATTTTACACACGTAAATTAGTTTAATCCTCACACAGTACTACTCAGTCTGTGAAAAAAGATGTATAATGTCCTGTTGCTGTGGCACCGCAGGAAGATTTCTAAAGTCTGAGCAAATAACCCTGGATGACGTCAGCGTTACCTCAGCCTGGCCTTGGGACATACATTTAACAAAAAAGTTGTTAGATAATTGGAAATTTAGAAGGGAGGGAGGGTATAAAAAAAAGATGCTGTGGATTTGCATTGTGGGAAATTTATCCAGTGTTTTTTTAGCTTGACCCATAAAAGGGAATAAAAGTAAGGATATGTTGTTTTTTTTAAACACTTCTACATTTTAAAAGTGCCCCTGTAATACACTGCATATAGGGAACATTGCTTGACAACACACATACAAAAAATGACAAAGAAACTATGCTATTTTATTTTAAACAATTACATTGCTGTCCTTAAAAATGGATGACTCAGTCCGGCACCATGCTAGCGGCTCTATGATGCTGCACATTATGGAGCTTAGAGCTAAGTGTCAGCATGCTAACCAGCTCACGACAACAATGCTAACATGCTGATGTTCAGAAGATATTAGGTTTATCATTCTCCCCCTTTTAGTTTAGCATGTTAACATTTGCTCTATACAATGCAACGTACAGATGGCACCGATTTAGTTTTGCAATGATGATTGGGACACAAATGGCAGAGAAAAGGATCACGTTTTGACGAGAAAATGTGTCACCGTTGAAATCCATTGTAACTGCCGTGAATCTAAACTGATGAGATTAAACAAATTACCGAGGTGACAAAAATAAGAGTTAGCTGTATGACGTCTGTGTAGGCCACAGAGTAGAGACCTCCCAGCAGGGTGTAGGTGACGGCCACAGCAGCAGAAATCCAGATGCACACAGCGTAGGACAAATCCAAGATCACACTCATGGTTAGGCCTGTGAAACACACATGCAGTTTCCATGCACACTTAAATAGACAAGTAGCATTCAAGACAACTTGCTATAATATTAAAGATCAGCCACAAATACAGTCATTGCATTGATGCATTATGCCAAAAAAAAAGTACTACAGCATTTTGGTTGAGGAAGTATACATTCACAAAAGCTGCAATTGAACACAAACATACAGTAAAAGGCACAGTAGGTACACAGATGCATAAATCAAGATGTAGTTTGATAAATTGTTACCCAAGCTTATCAGTGTTGATGTCACCCAAATGATTTCTGACATCAATGGTGCAACAGAGAGAAGTCCAGTCAGTCCGTTTCCGTACTTGATCTGGAAAGGGTCCATCATGGTCACATACTTCCTGTCTCTCATGGGCTCAGCGAAGAAAAAACCACCTTGAAAACAGAAGAGTTGCAGTTCTGATTCCACTTCCATTATTGTAATCTATCCATTCTTTCAAACCACCAAACATAAAGCCCACAGGCTGCCATTGCTTTTGGGGGTTTAGAGGTTCCTTGGAAAGGTCACTTTTGAGCCTTAATGCGATGGATTTCCTGTTTAAAATGGGATGTTCAGGTGGGACATAAACACAGTGAGAAATGTTTCTAAACCAAAGTGATATTTGTTAAGAAAAATGCATTTAAAATGACAGATTTCTTAATATTATGTTATGGCTGCATTGAGTGAAAAAGGGACAGTGAAGTGCCCCTGCTTTGCTGGAAAAAAAGAAAAAGCCAGAAGAAGACCATCTGATCATTGAGTGTACATTTTCCACTTTGAACAAATAAATGTGTACACTTGTACCTTTGCCTAGTAGCTTGCAGCAACGTTCCAGCTTTAGTTTCTAGTGTTTAGGGATTTACTTCTGTTACCTGCCTGTTTTTGGACTCCCAGCTACAAGTAATTTTTCTCATTAAATCATTCAAAGTCCCTCTATTGCCTCCTCATCACTTCATCTGCGTTTGGGTCTAACCCTGCAATTCATGTGACACTTACTGTGGTGGAAATGTATCATAGTGTTCTTTAATAGATGATTAAAGAAAATTTTATTTAGCTGAATTCTGAATATACATGAGAGTCAGCTCATCCTGACCTCAGAAACTCGGCGCCATGACCAGGGCCAAATAACAAGTGTATCTTAATATTGTTTTATTTACCGTCTTTCTCAGTCCTCGCCCTTTTCCACAGAGCCCGGTAGACAAAACAGCTAGCAGACGTGCACCAAGGCCTTGGTACTTGCTTTGGGTCTGAACAACACCCTTGACTTGTGGCCTGATTGAGCGATTACTTTTTCTTCAAATCCAAGATAAGTTAGAGAATTTAATTTTCAGCGTCAGTTTTCTAGGAAATTGATGCAACTCAAGTGTCAATTTCAAAAGGTGTATGTCATAATGCACAACATGCTGTCCTGATGTAAATAAGATACTCCCTTTTCAAATGGAAACAGCATAACCGTTTAAAAATGTTGATTGGAAACCTCCAAGCCTTTTACAAAATGAAGAAAAAAAATCTATGCAGTCTATAGGAGTAACAGCTGAAGTGAAAGCATTAAAAGAGGAGATGTCAATCAAGTGGACCCGTAGAAAGAATGCAAGTGTCAGCTGAAGAGTAACTCAGAGGAATTGGATTCTCATTTGAGTAGTGATCAAGGAAAGCAGTTGAACTGTTTGTTGACGTGAAAGTCCAGTAAGGAGCTGAAGTTATAGTGAAAACTTCAAAACCACGAGTTGTAAAAGGGAATCTTACCAACAATGAAGGCCACCGTCGCTGCCAATGGCATCACAGCCCAAATCAGCCCAAACTTTGGATTGTACACCGTCTCAGCTGTACCGATGATGAAGGTCCCGCCAACCCAGGTAGCTGCATGATACATACAGAATTTGACGAGTTGGTAGTGAGAATTGGTTGTCCTATATAGGTATCCCAGGAAATATCCAAAAATGGAAATAAAATAGATATGTGCACACAGACTCATAAAAATAAAATATATAAATGCATATAAAGAAACATAACCCAAACTTAAAGTTACTGTAAGGAACTCCAGATTTGGATCACTGACCTTTGACCTGCAGTCAGAGCTCCGGCGCCATTCACATTTGCTCGGCAAATAAAAAATGTAATTAAAATAATAAATCACACAAAACTATCACTCCTCGAAGTAGTTTTAAAACATTGAGTGTGCAGCATTTTGCGGCATCTAGCTTTGAGGTTGCAGATTGCAACCAACTGAACTTTCTTCGAGAACCAGGGTGGCCAAAACAAAAACCGTAACCGCCCTCTTTGGTCTGATCAGCCGCTTGGTTTGTCCATTCTGGGTGAAACAAAGGGACCGGTTTGGTGAAGAGGACCCGCTTATGTATAGATATAAAACGACTAAGAAAAAAAGAAAAAAAAGGTAAACACAAAGATTCTTATTTTTAGGTGATTATATTCTAAAACATACTTAATAAGGTTAGTGGCTGTTTTGTATGCAATGGCAGTCAAGGACCAATAGAGGGCTCTAATGCGGTTTACCTAGTGGGAGGAAAGAGTGGTGAGCAAAGTGCCCAGTCAGGAGTGGCAGCATTACCAGGATGGTCATGTTGTAACGCTGACTAGTGATATCTGGCATAAAGGCAGCTCAACTGAAGATGAAGTCTCTGCATCTAATAATTAATATCCGAAGATATCACAAATAATATATTCCATTTCTGATAATAGATCTCCCGAAATGGTACAAAATCTACTATAAGGGATTTTTTTTTTTAAACAAAGACAATCCGTTTTAAGAATATAAAAGAGCAACGTTATCAAAACAATGCTGAGATCATGCAATTAAAATGCAGTTTATTTCAAACAGCAGGTAACTGCAGGTTACAGCTGCTGCAACGCGGCGCAAAGAACTCACCGGTTGTGGTGAAGATTCCCATTACCAGGTTGATGTTCCGGTTACCCAGCAGAGCCATGTCTGCATGGTTCGCCTGCGACCGGTTCTCATCCCTTTTGGATTTGATGGAAGCCCAGATGCCGATCCCGAGCACCAGCAGGTAGAATACGAGGGTGGCTATGAGTCCCGGGAGGTTGAGCGCCATGCTGAGAGCCGGAGAGCCGCACAGATCCCAGAGAGCAGCAGGGCCGCGTGCAGCCTGTATTGGGTAATAATGAACTAGTGAAACCTGAATAACTGAGCCTATAGTGTCTGCGTCTTCTTTGAGTGCGGAATGTGAATGCAGCAGGAGCATTTCCTTCTCCAGACATCAGCCAACAGGGAGACAGATGATGAGCCACTGATTTAACACAGCCACAACAGCTCGTAGTGACTCCCCCTGCCCGATATCTGATTATCTGGAAGGCTAATATTTCACGTTGAAGAAAACGATCAAACACACAGAAATCACACCATTTTTGGGTCGTGCAATAAAATTGTATTATTTGTTTTAATCCCAGAATTTGGCTTCCCATCCCTAATTTACTCAATTTTGTATTGTGACTTCACAGAATGTATTTGTTCCTAACATAAATTGTGTCACATTGCCTCCAAATCCTCAAATTTGAAAACGTTTATTGGTAGACATAGAATCGTAAACAAAAAAAGCCCAATAGAGATTCTGTTGTTTTTGGTATTTTGTATCAAAAGCTAAGGAATGAATCAGCTAGTTTTTCTCCACCCAGAATGGATGGAGTTTGAACATATGATAATGATATTTGTTTTCTGCTTTCCCAATGCCAATAAGACTGCAGATGGGGAAATAGAGACACCCCACTCTCAAGGACAATCCTGTACAGCCTTAATGTCTCTTATATTATTGTATCTTTCCAGAATGGGTTGAATATGAATTTAAGTCTGACAGCAGAAACGGCAAGCTGACACTCGTGTTGTTGTTGGCCACTAATACCTGAATATATTATTGTCTTTTTCCAAGGCAGTGTTTTTTTTTGTTCGTGCCTGCAAAACAAGTGATGTAATACATGGCATGGTCTTTCCTGTAAAACCTGTTTCACTACAATCACAACACGTGATCCGTTCAGAAATGTAGTGGTATTGCCATTTTTGTTTAAAGTGTTGGCTTGAAGCTGACTTAAAAAGTGTATGATTTTTCTAAATTCTTCATTCACTGTCTACGAGGAACGTCTCATTCTCACACATTTTAAAGCCTATAATAAAGCAGCATACTGCACAGTCGCCTAAACTACAAACAGATTGTAAAATGATGCAGATAGAATCCAGCTACGAAATGAAAGTTCTGTTTATCATACATCCGAATGAATTACTTTATTGTACGGTACCAAAATTAACAGTGGAATAATTAACATTTCGATTCATTAATGACGTGATACGGCTGTTCATGGCATTCCAGGGCAGCCAGTTTAGGAGCAACTGTTAAACCAATTAAAAGCAAAATCATTGTCAGACAACAGTCGGTTCACCTCTTCTGCCTCCCACGGCCTGTTTAAACCTGCAGTCACCCAGAGCGTGCTGGAATGTGGTTATCCAATACTACTCAGACTATAAATGGAAACTGGAACGCTTCCAATACCAATATCCTGTCCTGCTGCCCACAGATTCATGCACAATCTGTTAACAGAGATTATTCTGACCTCATCACTCCGCTGCAGAAATGATTACATGAGATATTGGGGTGATGATTAGCCTGAACTGCCACCATATGGTTGAGGTTTGGTTCCCTTCGCTTTCCCTCCTTCCCTGTGAGTGTGTCATGTTATGTCATGTTACTTCCCGCCTTCGCTACTTGGAGAGGAAAGTAATTACTGGCAGGGCTGCAAGAGGCAGCTTGTTGGGCAAAGCAGTTGTTTTGAAGTGTTTAAACAATGTTTTTTTGTTTTTTTTGGCGATATGTGAGAGATGAAATACTGCAAAAAGAACTGCTCCACTTACTCTTTCACTTTATTGTCAGTCATTGTATCCATGAGAATCAAACAATGAGACAATGAGACTGTGAATACCACACGGCGAGAAAATAAATAAATACAAATAGCAATATTACAAAATACATCTCTAAAAGGATGCTACAGCTGTGTTACAGATAAAATACACTTTGTAAGAGTAGAAAATAGAATGATTTCAATCCAGATGTACATTTTTACAATCCTAGCCTTTCCAGGTTATGTATGAGGAATAATGTAAACAGTTATGTGAAAAGCTCTCAGTCGATTCTGCACCTTCTTCAGTCATTTCTATACTGAACATGGATGTACAGGGACAGCAGAGTACAGACGGGGGTCTTAGAGTCTTGTATCTGAAATATCAGGAGGTTTGATTCCTCCAAAAAGACCATCGTTATCAAGAGAGGGACGCCTAAAAAAATAAAACCAGTCATTCTGTATCAGAGACACGTGTGTTCAGCAGCATGGACGTGTCCGTTAGTAGGAGAATCACTGAGGATATATCATCCAATGGGAGGTTTGAAGACTCTCGATCCCAGTCAACAAAACCACATCCAAAAATCTCTAGAGATCTACAACAGAGGTGTTGGTGCACCAGGACAGGGCCGTGTGATGGCAATCTCATCTCCTAACTCGTCTTTTTCTTCATTTCAAGATCTACATTGACGCCTAGTCTCGTCAGGTAGAAAGGTTTGATGATGTTTTCCTCAACAGGAAATCAGTGGACGTGTCATCATACTCCATCCTCTTCTCTCCTTTGTATCCTGCCTCGATTCAGTCCTTGTTTCCTTCCTCCAGGGTTGCCTTGTCGTTCAGCCTCACCCCGTCTTCTTCATCTCTGCTACCCGTCTCCGGTCCAGGACTGGGCGGAAGCAGCTCCACGTCCTTGGAGCTGCTCGTGCTGGCAGCCCTGGCAATCCTGGTGAGCGTCTGTTCGTACGGCGAGGGCAGGTAGACCATGAGGAACACGCCGTCCGTCGTGTCCTGCTCGGAGCTGGAGCTGGGCAGCTGGTGCCCTCTGCTGCGTCGGATGGAGGACAGCAGCTCGCAGTTCCTCTCCGGGTCCTGCAGGTCCTCCAGGGCGATCACGTTGGCAAATCCCATTTTGCCGTTGAGACTGAAGCCATGCCTGCGGCGCCAGAACAGGAAGCCGAGGACACTGAAGAGGAGGAGCAGGAAGGAGACGGTTGCTACGGTGATGAAGGCGATGGATCCTGCGCTCATGATGGCCTCACCTGAGCTCTGGCCCTGTGAGTCAGGCACAAAAAGATTAGATCACATTTTCTGAAAATAGATTGATACATGATCATTGCATCACAATTTGCACATTCTTCCTTTTTTCGTGCATTTAATTTGACAACATTTGAACTGTCACAACTAGTGTTATGACAACGGTCGAAGGGAGGAAAACAAACATAATATTCACATATTAATCCTTTTAATGCAAAATGTAGATTTTCATGTTTGACTTTACTTAGTTGAAATTGATCTAAATGTGATGTACTACACTGTGCTGTTAAAGTGAAGTGATAAACTGTCTTGTTGTTAGGGGAGGGTTAGTTGGTAACAAAAAGAGAGAAACTAACAATAATAGAAGGAAAACATTTCTTAATAAAAAAATAAATAGTAAAGTCAGATGGTATTCAGACATCTGGCCAACAGAGGGTGCTGCCGGTCACAAAACATCTGGTCAGCCCCTTCATGTGAACTAATCTGTACAATCTGGAGCATCAAAACTGCTGAGTGTTAGTGGGAGTACACTGCCGCTGAATATACGCGTTTAACTTAAATAATAAATATAATAATAATAAATGTTGATAACGCTCTGAATGCAAGAGATAAAGATTGGATAAAGCCAAATCAAGTAGTGTTACATTTTGCTGTAGTCTTTTGAGCATGAGCATCAAATATGAATGAATAGAAGTAATACTAAAAGTAAATATCTTAAATGCAAACCATCTGCAAACTAAGAAACTTGTGTTTCCTGTTTGTTTTTGCACTTGTGAAATGTTTCCCACTCCACAAACACAAACACAGCAGGATTGTGACTGAATAGTCTTTCGTTCTTTCAAAGTAGATTGAATGCAGAGATTATTCATTTTATAGTAGCTATTGTGTGTGTGTAAAATATTTATTTTGGCATAACTGGTCATCGCAAGTATTATCACAGCGTGGAAAACCTCCTTTCCATATGACACTATGTAGTTCTGAGTAACAATATAATGGAGAATATTTTTAAATAAAGAAAATTCAGATCTTCAAGTTAAAACTTCAAAATGGGTCCTTTTTTTTTTTTACTCTCCATTGCCAACATTCAACAGTCAGATAAGGACTTTATCTGGCATTTGATATATACCTTGTTAATCTCATTGGCCAAATGACAAAATTACATCATTTTGCTGATAAACTGTGGAAAGCATCGTGCATGAAGCCCACATTTTGATCTTGCAAATGTCTGTCTTTACTAATCTTTACAAGCTCCAGGTGCTTTGTTTGCTAAAAAAAACTACAAAAAGTAGTAATATTTTGATTCATGATGTACAATTGTGACAGCATTCAGCTGTAAGTGCTTCTGAAAGCTTCCCGGTTTTACAGATTTGACAGATTAAAGGATTGATAAAAAAATCAAAATAAAAAACTGATTGGATTTGGATGAACTCACCGCAGCCTGTCCGTTGGAGGAGGGCAGAGCCGAGGGTCCAGGCGACCAGTCCAGAGAGTCCCGGCCGGCCGGTCCAAACTTCATCCAGCTGCTCTCCAACAGAGACCGCATGGTGGAGGATCTGAAGCCCAGCCGGAGCCAGGGGCTACAGGGGCCGAGAGAGAGCTCAGAGGGCGTGTGTGGTGGACGGAGAGACGAGGAGGCTGTGAACTCAGAGGGTCACTGACTGCAGAGCTGAAGTGATCAGCCTGAAATAATAACCGCGAGGGGGAGGGGGGAGGAGGGAAGAAGAAACGAGGGCAGCAGACTGTCCGTGTGTCCAGCGGAGAGGAGACACGTCACTGGTCCTGATGGGGGGGGGGGATTTACAGCTGCTGGTCAGCAGTAGCAAAACACAACTGTGTTTGTGTGTGTGCGTGTGCGGGTGTGTGTGTGTGTGTCTAAAAGAGACAGGGATGGACGGAGAATAATTCACATGTGTTCATGGTTAAAAGACAGACAGAGGTCTGAAGTGTAAAAGACAAACACTTTGTTACCAAACGATCCACTTCGGCCTCGTCCTTCAGCTCTTGAGTGTCAACATCTCAAAAAGTCGATGTTTGAATGTGTGTAAGGTTGTCAAAGAATTGTCTAGCTCGTATGGCAAACAGTCTGTCTGTCACGTGACCTGCACTTCCATCAGTGGCCACTATGTTAGAAAATTCTTATACAAACAGTGTGTTTTTTTGGGAAATTGGTTACAAATCCATTTGATTGAAACACAACTTTGAAATGATCCTGTTTCAGTATCTTATTTGCTTGATGGCTCGAGATAATTGTTATTCTCGGACCTCTGAAATTAGGTCCTGACATTTTAAGAATAACACATTTTTTTTAAGATAAAATGTGCATAAACCACTAACCCTACGAGACGTATATAAAATGTGCATCCAACTTAACATTGTATTGTGGGATATGACTAAACAGAATCTGTGTAAATGCGAAAAAATAAACAAGTTATACAATAAATGCAGGGATGTGCAGTGCTATATGTATCCAAGTTATAGTGTAGCTAAACCATAGAGGTAATGTTTAAATTACTTTTGCTCAGTGGGTCGTCATCGTAAAAATATGTTTACGGATAACTTGTTGTTTACAATTTACGTACATATTTTAAGGCCAGCCATGACGTTTTTCCTAAACAAGTTTTGTTGCCTAAACCAGTGGAGCGTCAGAGTTAGAAAGTGACGACAGGGTCCTGACGGAGCGTCAGTCGGGATGAGAACGAGATAACAACGGCGACAAACGTGAGATAAACTGCTTTTATTGTACAACACACAGAGCAGACGGGCAAAGCCAGAGCAGGGTTAGAAACGTCAGCAGGAGAGATTACACGTGCCTTTCTTTGATATCAAAAGCAGGAAGAAAAAAAAAAAAATACACTTTTAGAAATCACAGTCACAACATTAGCTGACCTGCTGATGCCGGTCCAGCAGCGAAGCGTTCGAGGTCAGCGAAGGAAGCAAACAGACACACTAACCACCTGAAGGAGTGTGCAGAAAGCCTGCGTTCATATCTTAACTTATCGTAATCTTCATAACTGTCTGAACATTCATCTGCAGGGACACGGACGGATACATCGGACGTCTTTTAACAGTTGTGCCGTTCCAAGAACAGCCTTAAAAATCACACACAAACCATTTGGCAGTGTCTTTCTACCTGTGAGTTTGTAGCACTCAAAAGGGACACCAACAATTTGTAACAAGTTTGCAATTAAATACGCTTTGACCGAGTCATCCTGTCCTGCTTTACCACACACACACACACACACACACACACATGCACACACACACACGCACACACACACACACACACACACCTTTTCTTTGGAGCGAAGAACCTAGTTACAGTTACTTATGACGGTCAACAATCTTGTCATTGTCAGTGGTTCAAGTTCAAGTGCAGCAGGCAGAGCTCAAGATCCAGTTTCTGGTTAATAGAGTTTAAACTAAGGTGCAGCTAACAAAGACGGGGGTAACAGAAGAGAAAGTTATGAAGCTCAGCAATGTGGAAACATAAAATCTAGTCCCAACTAACAAGCCAACAATCACACTTACTTCACCTGGATTCAAACGGGCCAGTATGGCTAGTACCATGTTATGACTTATATTTGTAAAAGATGCTTTCAATTTAAATGTAATGTATTGATCAAATTCCTGCAATTTTTTTTTTTTTTTCAGTTTAAAGGGGTGCTTCAGTGATCTGGTAAGTCTCTTCCATGAAGCTCGTGGACTGGTGAGACACACATGGTCAAAATCGGAGGACGAGAGACCCTGACTTCTATGAGTCACGCTCAAAAACCACTGAATCCTTCATTTTCCACACCTCGACTGTAAAGCCTACACACGCCTATTTGAAAAAGGGGATATTTCTGTTTAGCTGACTGCTCGTACCTTTTATTTCTGTTCCTGTGACGCCCTCTGTCATGTGCTCTTCCACTTTGGAAACTATGTCAAATGTCTGGGTCGCCTAAAGCCTACGTTCTGCGTCAGTGTCAAACAACGGGACAACGTAGTTAAAGCTGCTTTGCTTTCACTCCTACGCTCTCGGGTGGACGCTCAGCCGCCCTGCAAATTAAACTTACCGACTGTTCACGAAACAAACCAGCCAAATATCTCATCCACCATCTGAGTTGTCCAAACTAGTTTTTTTTTTTTTTTTAAAGCAAAACCTTGTTTTGTTTGATTGTTTTACACTTTTTTCAGTCAGTTCTTCTTTTTTTAAGATATACTAGCAATCTGTTTTCGCTCTGAGCGAAGCAAGCGTATTAGGTCACTGCCTTCAATCTGTTCAGAGACCCAGTAATCCCTCGACTGCACACTGTAGATGATTTTACTATAAATTATTAGTACAAATGCGATTACAGCTTTCCCAGTAAAAAAGGACAAAAGAAAGAGCTTTGACAATAACAGAAAGCAATAAGAGCTTAAAATCTAAGACTTTGTGGGAAAATCTTTCTGGCGATGGAACACATGTCAATGGACGGATTTGGAGCATCTCCTCAGTTTTCAACTTTACCCACGTGCATCAAATCTGCTCAGAGTGCAGATAATGTTTGTGCTCGCGATGCTGATGATCTTCAGTGTGCCGCAACTTCTACGTTCATGACTCAATCTCGTCTTAATCTCTGCGCTATATGACAAACGCACATTAGTGGTAAAGCTCAGAAGTGCAGAAAAAGAGTCTTCGTTGACATAAGAAACGCAAACACAAACAATATCTTTAAGACTTAAAGAAGGAAAATCATCAGAGTGAATGATTGAATGAAAACCAGGTGGTGTAGAAATCAACACAAACTCTTGTTGCATGATACCGGCACATCAGTCGACTGCTTTTTTTTTTTTTTTTTGATGGAAACGTGGGCATGGACTTAACACCAACTAAATCCTTCCCTTCACTGCTGCTGATCACACTGACGGCTGACAACATCTGTCCACCCGCTGCTCGTCCTCAAACAGCGGGGAATGAGAACGAATGGGGACGGGTCAGGGACACTGAATGGGGTTGAGAGACAGCAGAGACACGACGGGAGAGAGAGCCGAGACACACTAAAGCTTTCTGGGGAGCAAATGTAGGAACTGGGTCGAGGTTTTCCAACCCCACATTGTCTGACATTCTGTTATCTGATGTTACTTCAGCGTGGCAGCAAGTATGTGGGTCGAGGGGGGGAAACGAGGAAATACAAGTTAAATTGTGTTAAATGTCAAGTTAAATATTTTGTTTACTGAGGTAATAAATCAAGTGATAAGAAGGTACATTTTCTCATAGACTTCTATCAATCTGACTTATTTTAGCAACCAGAGGCGGCACCCCCCTGGTGGTCACTAGAAAGAATGCAAGTTTAAGGCACTTTTACATTTGCTTCATTTTTACAGCTCCTGAAGGTTGCCACTTGTCTTTCACACAATTTCCAAATTAAGATTTACAGGCTCTTGCAACGAATACTGGAGTGAAGAGTAAACTGAGAGAAAAATTATGTTTCTTGCGAAGACAGGAAACACAAGTGGCCCTTGTTGCCACTTTGGCCTACATCTAAATCACTACCTCCTTCAGTATCTAGGGCCGTACACTGGCCAGGCGCTCTGGGTATATTTGCAGAATCATGTCGTTTTAAGGTGCATCTTTGGTGGTTTGGAGCTCTGTTATCCAGAGAGACAGATGGCAAAGATGAACAGCAGAGGAAGGGAGGAAGCCGGTGTAGAGAGAGGGACGAACGAAAGGATGTTGACAAACTGGGTGAAAAGAATAAATCTTCTTAGGAGCTTCGAATGCCCCTCCGCCCCCCCCCCCCCGACCTGCCCGCCTGCCCTCAATATGGTCAGAGCTGCTGAAGTCAGCATCAATTCAACATGCTCTTCTTTTATTCATTCAGTCATAATCTGTCCTAAAATGCACAGCGGCATGAATAAAGGTCAGTACAGTATGTAACTGAATCTCTGCTTAGTTACTGTATCTGTTGTGTTACAGTATGAGATTTCCAGCGTGTAATTACTCTCGCAGTTGGTTCATTGATCCAAACATACTTGGTAGCATAACTGTGTTTTCATCCAGTAGAGAGATGACAACCTAAAGACTGCAGATTGATGCAAACCAAGATGGGTAGCAAACAGTACAAGATCCCCCTCGGTAAAGTCTTGTGGTCATTGAAATCTGAGGGGGTTCATCCTCTGTAGAGCAAGAATTCGCTCAGTAAATTTCATGGAAATCTGTGTGCCTTAAATGTTGAAATTTCATGCGTACAAGTGGGAAGTTTTGGTCTGATTGTGTTGTTTCGAGAAGAAGATCAAGCGGTCGTCAAAAATTAGAACGAGAAGATCCACAGCAAATGTCAGCAGTTCTGATAACTGATTATTGTTGAAGTCATTTATCAAGCAAAACTTCTCAAATAAATAAGTGTACTATTTTCTGTCTTATACCATTGTTACATAAATATCTTTGTGTTCTGCACTGCTGGTCGGACAAAAGAAGATATTTGAAGACTTGGGCTCTGATAACTGATCCAAAACAGAAAAGAACAATCTACTTATTAGTTGGAGCTCAATGTGTAAAAGTTGCATATGAAATATAAAAAATAAAATAAATAAATAGAAAATGCTCAAAATGACACGTTAAATACCTTAAATAATAAAGCATTTACATAAATACATGTACACGTACACACATAAACAGCGGTAAATAACGCATTGTATATTATAGGCATTCAACATTAAAATACACATATTGTACGTGGTTTTTGGTTAAAATAAATACTTGAAAGCTCCATTTTGACGACACACTCATTCCAGAAGGTTTAAGAGTGAGTAATAAACATTTAGACATTCAGTTGAAGGTGGATGAGTAAATGAGACTGCACAGTATTTAAAGCTGGATATAGAAAATGCATTGCAGCAACAAACTTTCATGTACAATCGGTTCAAATGCAAAACATGTCTCTATCGGATATAACGGACCTCACTTTGGAATATATAAATGTAACAATATCTGAAGTTAACCTAATTTTAGCTGGATTTATTTTCTAATGCTAGTGATCTGTCCTGTTCTGAGACATAGTATATTTTCCCTCACTGCATCATTTGTTGAGTTATTATTGTTATTCACCGTTGTTCTCATAACGAGTAGTAATAATGGCCAAAACGGAGTTGAAAATACACCCCAAGTTGTAAAAAAGAAAATACATTTTTTCCTTAAAGTTACCCTGTTGAGTTTCTGACCACATGTGGTGCTACGGAGTCAACTTTTGATGAGTGAGTCTCCGTTTTGTCTGAATCTCGTGCTCTACTAGCACTTGCATGTATGCACATGGAAGCCACAAAACACTCAGATTTTTACCCCTTGTTGAACAGCTGTAACATCAGACGGACAAACGGCTGGAAGAATTGAACTCATTGAACTCATCAACAGCTGTTGGCAGTCGTGTACTAAGAAACTGATTAATGCTCTGAATGCAAATAGAGCTCCGTTTGTTTGCAAGAAAACTTCACAAGGTACCTTTTTAAAAAGTATGCAAATAAACTTAACAGCATTCACAATTCATTGCATATGCGCACATTTAGGTCGGCATCCACACTAGGATGAAGCAATAATTAAATGTTTTTGTTTATCACCTTGGAGGAAGCATATTGTGACGATATTATGTCAAAATTATGAGCAAATAAGTTTTTCACAAAACTGACAACAAGCATATCATATTTAAAAGCTTTGACATGGTATGTTTATGTGTTGCATTTCCATGATCTACAAAGAATCCTTCATAAACAGACTAAATCCTTCATTCTTCTCATCACGTCTTCTCGTCTACCAATCAAAACCTTAAAGGGCCAGTGTTGAGCATTTTGAGGGATCTATCAGCAGAAATGGAATATCATATTCATAACTATGTTTCATTAATTTACAGTGACCTCTCAAAAACTAAGAATCATTGGGTGTTCGTTAGCTCAGAATGAGTCTGCCAAGTTTCTACAGTAGCCCAGAGCGGACAAACCAAACCTAGCGAGAGCCTTTCGCCACTTTTCTACGACACGCTTTTAAAACTGCGGCAATGTGAGCCGCAGAGAGCAAAACGTTGGTATTGCCAGACGGCGTCTGACTTCCATTGCTCCTAAAGTAGTGGTGTCATGGTTAGGAAGGTCTCTGAGAGAGGCGACCAGTGTAACCACGGTTTTGCTATCGGCGGCTCAAGTTACCGCAGTCTTGTTAAGAGTGATGGGGTATTCAGTTGGTTGCAATCTGCAACCACACCGCTAGATGCCACTAAATCCTACACACTGTCACATGACGTTCCTCGACGTCCTCCTCGTTCTTCAAAAGTGCCACTAATCCATATGAGACCACCAACCAGTTTTCTCGTCACTCAGTCCAGCTCGTCGCACCAGTCTGTTACATTACGATGTCAGTCTGCCTTCGCATCGCATCATCAGCAAGCCAAAGCCTTCATCAATCTACCGCACAGCGGCGCCGTCACGCCACGCCGTCAAAACCAATCTAATTCATCTTTCGTCTGTTTACGTCCTTCACTGACCGACAGACTGCGCTCTTCGTCCGGTGCTTTTGTTCGCATTTTCCTCGCCCGCAATGTCACACGGTGATGCCGTAGAGCCGGCCGACGCGGCCCAGCCACTCGCGCAGCGCCTGGCGGACACGGGCGTCGGTCACGTGGCAGGAGAGCTGGCTGAGGCAGGGGTAGAGCGCCGGCTGGAGCGCCAGGAACGAGGGGTCTGACAGGAGGAGGACCTGATTGAGGAGAGTCAAGACCATGTTGGTCCACGCCTGCAAGGGGAGGGGAAAAAATTGTCAACAAAGCTCAATACTCCAGCAGACATTTGTCTTCCACACGCACACACACACACACACACACACACGCACACACACACACACACACACACACACACACACTTTATATTAATTTCTAAGAGCTGTCACTTTTCTCTAAACTAGACTGAATTTGGTGTATTTGTGTGTTCTGGGCTACTGTGGAAACATGGCATTCCCTATGTAGATATGAAGGGCTCATGCTAAGGTGCCAAAAATAACGATTCATAGTTTTAGACAAAACACAAAAGAAAACATAGTTATGAATATGTTATCCCATTTCTTGCAATAGATCCCCCTTAATCCTGCCCCAAAAAAAAGCAAACATTTTGGTTCTTACAGCTTTTAATGTCACAAAGATATCCGTGATCTGTCGAACAACAACACGACTGATCATGACTTGATCAGTCGTGACTTGATCTTAAACAACTGATAATAAATGTTCCGTCACCCTAATCTGAACTGATCAACTGAAATTAGGTGACGAAGGCTGCAATAAATCCACTATTGTTCTACGTGATTTTTAGTGCATTTCTCGTTATAAACTGCTTATGTTGTTAACTTGCCAGATGAGAAAACGGATGTTTAAACATGTGTGGCGGTAAATGTATCTGCACCTGTATCTGAGCCTCAGAGTCCCTCAGTGAGATGCTGTGGGAGCTGATGGTTGATCCTGATCGTGGTCTCTTCTCCTGCCTCAGAACCTCAGGTCCCGCACTGACCGAGTGCCTCAAGGGGGGGACCTGCTGGTCCACCAGATGTTGGGGCCTCTGCAGGGGCTCCACGGGGCCCCTCCTCTCCCCGCCTCCTCCTCCTGCTGCTGCCGGCCGGCCCTGCTCCTTCATGAACAGGTTGACGTGGCTCTGCTGCTGCGGCTGCTGCTGCTGCTGTCTCCTGCGTTTGTACTCCATCATCAGCTTGCTTATGGTTTTGTCCGTGGCGATGGTGTACAGTTTGTTCCCGGCGCTTTCCCACCATTCCTTTCTCCTTCCTGGTCCAGCGCCGCCAGGAGCTCCTCCTACAGAGGTTCCCGTTATCCCGGAGTCCCTCCTCTCGCCTTCAGACCGGAAGTGGTGGGGCAGACTGCCTGTGCCGCTGTGAGGAGAAAAGAAAAGGTCACTTTAATTGGACAGCTGAGCTACACAAGAGGTTAACCGGAGTAATGTGCGAGTGAAGCAGTATTGATTGAAACTGAGGCCTGTCAAATGTTCTGCAAAAATGCACAAGATCAAATGTGTAACTAAAACACATCTGCAGAGGCTACATGCTAGTGCACAAGTGAAGCGCCGGCTGTTGTGTGTGGTGGAGACAGCTGTTCCTCAGATGGATAAGGGATGCATCCTGAAGACGGGGTGTTGCATTTCATTCTTGTGTGCAGTGTGGAGACAGACATTGGGCAAGTCGCCATTGTAACAACATAACAATGACTAAAGTCCGACCTGAATCCCGGGCTGGGTGTGGGCGTGTCTCCTGGTGACGCTGAGCTGTCAGCTGCCTGAGACCTGGACCCGCCTTCCTCTGATGGCGTCTCCCTCGCCGAGAGTCCGCCTGCTGAAGTCGGAGTGGAAGTCTCGGACTGGAAGAGAGGCAGGAAGAAGACGTGATCTCCTCCTCCTCCTGTTCCTCTCTGCAGCGCCAGCTCCTCCAGCGTGCTCTCCAGGTCGCGGTGCATTTGGATGTAGCTGTTGCACAGATCCATGCACAGCTTGTAGAGGCGCTTGACCAGCCACGCCCAGTCCGCGCTGCTCAGCGGCTGCACGCTGAGAGACGGGATGGGGGCTCGCCAGTGATAACGTTTGTCCCGGCCGCGAGGGGGGCTGACCTGTGGATGAGTTGATTTTTGATACGAGAACATTAGTAATTCATCTTACTCGTTACATTACAAGGGTGAAAAGTTCAAGAAACCCTCTGATGGACGAAGCTCATTAAACTGTAGCAAACTAAAGAGGACATTACTAATGGATAAGAGAGCAGACTTATATAGGCAAATGTTTTATTGTTGTTGTTTTGTTTCTATGGTCACCTGTCAATCACTGTGACCTCTTTCTATTTATTAATTTACTCTCAGGGACAATGCACATTGATCAGCAACACAGTAAATATGCCAGTGTTAGCCAAAAGGCACATTTTCTGACAATTTACACACAAAATCTCTGAGTGCACCTGCACTGTTTTTTAGCTTTTGTGGCGATCACTGCTCATCTTTTCTACACTGTTGTTGTTCTACTTTTTATGACAAATAAAATAAAAACAGAACTTGTTCTGTGCCGTTGATGATTTGTCCTTGTTTTAAACCGTTAAACGCCAGAATTAATTAACTCAATTAACTGAGAATAGGTTGAATCACAATCAAAAAAGAATAGATTTATTTACACACCTATTATTACTGAAGAACAGAAGCTGTGTGTGTGTGTGTGTGTGTGTGTGTGTGTGTGTTTGCACACATCACCTGTGCCGTTTCTTCAAAGATGTCTTCGTCCTCTGATGAAGCAGAGCCAGGGTGAGAAGAGTCAGAGCTCCCCTCCTCTTCCTCATACAGCATCCTCTTCACCTAAATACAATGAAAGGTTCAAATGTGAAACTGAGTTTCTGTTGCTAATGACTTGTTAGTGATTATCACAATGTTTTAAGGTGGTTGCTAAGATGTTAATATGGGATTGTGATGTCATTAATAGGTGGATGCCAACTAGTTCAACGTATTCAATTAGATGAATTAGTCAATTGTATTGTATTATTCTTGTAATACATTTGTTCCAAACATAAAAATACCTGCTCTGAACTTCATTACACCTACCAAAAACACAAAAGAAAGAAAAAGAAAACATAATACAACTGAAAAGTTGTTCAAATCAAAAACAGAAATCAAAATTAAATCTAGCAAAGGTCAAATTAAAACCAACTCAAAGCTGCATGACTCATTTTTCAAGCTGAGGATCACACGTCTGACATATTGTAGCCTTATAAAGTTAACATGTCTAATTTAATAGCAAACAGTTTACACTTTAAGTAGACACAGAGCAACATTAGTATTTATTTGGAGATGTGTCTCTGGATAACTGATGGATTTAAGTACAACATTTACTCTCCCTTTAGCTCTTATTTGGTCTCCACCAACTTCTAAGAAATGTATCTGGCTCTTTAGGTAGTGAAAAAAAATGGAACATTGACCAACTAGTCCCTACAGTTTTTGGTGCTGAGCAGGAAGCATAAAGTGGATTCATCAGAACTTAACTTATAACTCAGCTCTACAAAGCTTTTTAGAGTTGGGTGATAATTCTCTGTGGGTTTCTCACTACAAATTTCACAAAAATCCATTGTTAACATAAAAGCTTTGAATTTGGATAAAAACAACGTTTGATGATTCTACCTGTTGTGCAGTCATGCTGTCGGCTTGGCTCAGTGTGGCACACAGCAGGGCCTGGAAGTACAGGTTGAAGCTCATGGCAGACTGACGGTAAAGATTGGCCGCTCCACAGACACCCGACACCTTCATCAGCAGGTACTTCAGACCCGGCCGAGTGTCAAAGTCCCGCGCTGTCCTGCAGAAGAAGAGATCAGGAGATAAGTCAGCTGAGTGTTAAGCTGATTAACGTTATCATTATTATTTTTATGAAGCGACTCTCTTAGTTTGTATTCCTGAAACCAGTGGGATTACAGATTCATATCACACTGTCATCTGCATAGCATCTGAGTTTCTTGTTGCAGTAACCTGTAAGAGTCCAGCAGCAGATCCAGGATTATGGCTAAATTAGTCATGGAGATGTAGCGCAGGAAGCCTGCTGTTGCCCGGCTGGGGTCAGAGGTCACAGGTGTGACCCTTTCGTTTCCTTCAGGCTGCTTGACAAACTCCTCCAGCAGGATGTCATAGAGGTTTTGGAGCAGGACCTGGTGCGACAACAGGCTCACCACGATGGTCCGGAACGGGATCCTGCAGGATTCACAAACCAGGAAGCCGGTCAAATCAGTTTTTAAATGAATAAGGACAATCTCTTTCATACAAGAACAATGTCAAAGAAAACAGCCTTACCCAATTTTCCTGCAACCATGGCAGCAGAAACACAAGCAAAGACAGTAGTGAGGGTTAGATTTTGGCTGCATTTCTGTTTCCAATCATGTTTTTTCAAGAAAAAAAAAAGAAGATGGCATATTTTAGAAAAACTGATTTAGTTTTTTTTCTTCAAGAAATACCCAACCCAAACAATTACCAATTTGTATCTCAATTACTCACTCTTTGTTACCTTGAATTTGCCTGCTTGGCGAACGCAAAATCAAAAAACGGAAAAAAGTTGTAGAAAACATTAATTGAAGTAAATGGTGGCCGCATTTAAGAACAGCAAACCAATATTAAAGTAATCTGTTAACAAACCTGTTCACACAACCTGTGCAGAATAATCCAAGTCGAATGAGTAACTTTCCAAACACATAAATCTTTGCGAAAACCCCATTATTTAAAACACTTCGGGCTCTTCCAGACTCACACTGACCAGGAGTGCTCCTGCGCAAGTGGAGACTCTTTCTGTGTTCTCTTCTTCGAGAAGATACATGTGTTTGGCAAGAAATTCCTACAACTGGATAAATGAGACTTGGTTTATACTGTATGTTTGTTAAAAGGATGTTCTGATAGTTTTACCGTTGTTAAACGCTGTCCCGAAATACTTCAATTCATCTAGACTTTTCTCCATTTTTGTATTTTCTGTTCCCCGAGGAAGAATTTTTTTTTTAAGAATTCAATGTAACAGGTACAAAATTTAAAATGTACATATGTGAACCCAAGCAATCCCTGAGAGTTACTGACAGGTAATATCATACTTCTGTAATACATCCAATATTTCCATAAAAAAAGTCTTCTTAAAAGGTTTGACACACTGTGGTAGATGGACAACAAAGATGAGACAAAAAGCGCTTTCTCACCGCATGCTCGAAAAACACACAGAAAGCAACAGAAGAAGTGTTTTCGTCACATGTCGTGGGAAACTGCTGAAATCTTGGCTTTTTAGTATGACACAAGCTGGTACCCAAAAGTAAAACAGAACACAGCTTTTTCAAATGGTGGAAAAGTATTGCTGTACCCAGTAAATCTAAAAGTTGAATCTAAAAGTACATTTCATAAATCTAAACTAAATGTATTCTCGACATGCTATTAATAGTTACAGTAAAATATTTGGTTATTTTTTTTTAAATGGCTAGAGTTTTGGTCAGAATGTATTTTGAGGTCAGGATCAGGGTAGTGTGGATTTAGTTTGGGTGTGAAGTTTGAAAATGAAAGCATGTCAGTTAATCATCGTCACATGTGAAACGTGCTTGTGTGTGAGCACTTGTGTGCATGTTGTCCACCTCTTCTGAGTGTGTCCGTTGGACTGCTGGTCGGTCGGCAGCTCGATGATGAGAACGCAGGACTGAGCGTGCTCAAAGCCCTCCTTGTTGTTGGGCGTCTTTGGAGAGCACTGGGTGTCCAACATAAAGACCTGGGACACGAAGAGGACAACAGTGTACTTTAGTTAGTGGGTAATGTTTGCTTATTGAAGTTTTAGTTACATTTGGGATTAATACTTTCATTCTACTTAACCAGGATCACCTCTTGAGATCAAAAACTTATTTTTTGAGACAACTTTGGTAAACAATTGCATCATTTTGTTGCGTGAAGCTACTCAGAACTAATATTCACATGATGTTTGGTTGCATGTCATACCCCTTTCTCTCTCCCTCATTTTCCTGTCAAATAACGACAAAAATACCCATCAAAAATGTGTCACATTTGATATATTTGTGTATATATGTTAACTGGTTTGAATACTTTTTTTAAGAAAAAAATCAAATCAAAATTCTTCCTTGTTTCTTTACTCCTCTATGACAGAAACTGACATTTTATAGACCAAACAACTAATAACTTAATCGAGAAAATAATCTTCAGATAATAATAATTGTTAGTTGCAGCCCAAAAAGGTAATTTGATGGTCTAAGGACAGAGGGTGTCATATGTTGTACAAATTGTGGTGGCACTTTAAAGAGGAATAGAAAAAAAGAGCAAGCTATTCATTATTGCAATGAAAAAGATTTGCTTTTCCAATTGCGGATCTCCCAGCTGGCTGGCAAGAGAGAGATAATGAATCCCAGCTAAGGATCCTTATACATTATTTCACCCTTGTGTGCTTTGTGAATAAAACGGACTTGGTTTGACTGGCAGGAGGATGTTAGACTTCTTCGTGGTTAATTCATAAACTATCCGTCTCATTGTTGTCCTGAGAGCTCATTTATTTCTTGCCAATCTATCCTTTTTTAAAGGAGACAACTAAGAATGCTGTTTTCCTTAATGGTTAAAACAAAAAAAGAAAACAGCTCAATGAACATGTAAATAAAAATTGGACTTGAACATAGCTGGACCTCTTCACTGCCCCGCTAATGTAAGGTACACTTGTCATAGTTATCAAACTGTATTTAAGTCATGCTGACCTGCTGAGCCATTGCTTTGATCCTCCAGTACTCGGCCTCAGCTGAAGGAGAGTGGGATGGAGCCGCCACCTTCACCTCGCAGGCGTCTCCAGAAAAACTGTCCGAACCGCTGTGAAAACATGCGAGGAGGTTCTACAGAGAGACACAGAGAGAGAAGTTAAAGTGCAGTTCCTTTTGCATCTGTCTGATGTTTGTACATTGATTCAACAGAGGGCATGTCTTAATTGGATTACTTGGACAACCGGTGGACAAATACACTTTCCCTGACTCCACAAATGAAAAAAAAAAAAAAAAAAGATGCAAAACAACAACTGTTACCATGAACTTTATGCATGATGCAAACCTCTGTTGACATAATACAATAATACTTTTACTTCTACAATATATAGCTTCTGGTTAAATCGTGAAAGCCGGTATATCCATCATTGAACTACAAGTGAGCCCAGCAGATGAAAAAAAATGTAGATTTCCCCCCATGATGAACTCAGGAGGTATTACACAGTTTAATACAGCGTTTACATAAAATCTGATGTGACCCGAATGCAGTGCTTATAAAAAATTCAGCTTTTCCATAGACCCAGTCAAAGGTCACGTGCTGTCGTGTGTGAAAGCATAAGCTACATGTTAAAGACTAAGCTTTATATTAAGGGCTGCCAGTGTCCTATACACACTGTACATTCTCTTGGATGAGTTATTTAATTTACATCAGGGTATTTCAGTAAATCTTTCTCCGTAGCAAATCAAGAAGTGCTTGTTTGTTTGTGTGTGTGTGTGTGTGTGTGTGTGTGTGTGTGTGTGTGTGTGTGTGTGTGTGTGTGTGTGTGTATATATATATCCCTCCCTCTCTCCCTTTCTTGTTGACCTATTATCGCTGCCACCTCCCGTTTATTGTCTCCCTCTCATACACACATGCAAATGTTTTTCTTGCAAAATACCAATATCAGAAAAAGTAGAGTACCTGAAGCGACCTCCATATGGATTATAAAAAATATGATATTTAAAAAAAAAAAACAAAAAAAAAAACACATTTAATCCTATCTTCTTCCTCATAGAGAATTATGCCGTCATTTAAATAAATCAATGTAATGCATCTCCCATCACTCTGTATTCATACGACGTCCTGACTCTTAAGGTTCAGAAACTCCAAGTTAAACCCACCAGGAATCAAGAACATCATCAAAAAGCAGTAAGAAAAGTAACTAACTTATGTCTCATTTTAATTCTAGGCATGTAATGTTATACACCTACACTTATGTAAAAGATGTAAAACTGCCTGACATACAACTCAAAGTTACAGTTTATTATGTAATCGTGGCTATAATAGAATCTAACGTGCCACTTGATGACAGGAGCTCTTATATAAACGGCCATAAGACCTAAATAAATATGATGTGCCAGATAAAACCAAACTGTTAGCCTCAGAATGACTGCATGTCCGTCAATGTGGCTAAGAGCATGTTAAGCTATGTGTTGAGATTTTATATATTAAACAGAGTTTTAAGCCCTACAAACTCCTGACGCATTGTAGAGATAAACACAAGATTTCTTCTTTGTTTCATCTTTGTTTTTCTTAATGTGTCGCTAAGGACATTAAGAACTTAGCCCGGAAAATAAACACAACTTATGTAGTCGGTTATAGTCCTAAAACGAATATCTTCTGGAAACAAGCAAAAGAAAATCTGTCACTGGCGGTGAGATCATCATCATCTTTCTCTCTGAAAACACAAACATATACACACACACACGATGTGCGAGCTAAGCTGTAAAGCTGCTTAGCAGTCAGCTAGCTGCAGGAACAACATCCACCAACAAAATGCCTGGCAAAGTGTCACCTCTACTGATCACACACACACACACACACACACACACACACACACACACACACACACACACACACACACACACACACACACACACACACAAGGTTAAGAGCTGTTCCCTATGTAGCTGAAATGGAACAGCAGGGGTTGGATTCCAGACTGTAAAATCTCTAGAATCTCCCACGGTACTAAAACACAGCAGGTAGTTCCATCATTAACAAATTAACACAAATTAGCACAAGAGATTAACCAATCGGACTTTTTCAGTCCTGACACCTGGGCAGGTATCTTCAAAATCTTTAAAATGAACAGCAATTACATTCCAAGTGTAAACCTACAATTTTGTTTCATTCCTGTTAAAGTTTTGAACAACAAATTGGTCAAAACTTTAACAGGAATGAAACAAAATTGTATATAAACATTAAATTATTCTTTGTTCAGATAATCAATAAAACCCTCACAGATAAATTATCAGACAGATATTTCTGCCAATTTTAATACTGATTCTCAAGGCTCAATTTAAGTTTTGTACGCTTATGTCTAAACATTGAAGAACTTAGTCATCTTTTGTGAAATGATAAAAAAATAAAATAATTGAATACCACAATATATGCACTTAAAAGTAAAAAAAACTAAAAAATATAGTTTTTTGGTTTTGTGAACAAAACTCCAGTGGCAGCTCTAGTTTAATGTTTAACTTTCAGCTGCAGTCATCAGACAAGGCTTTGGATTAACTACAGAATGTGTGAAAGCTTTGACATTGTCGTTTCTTCCCAGTTTCAGTTTAACAGACAGAATAGAGCTGGAGCAGAATAAAACAACTGACACAGTGAGGAAACAAACAGGTGTGAGGTTATCAAGCTTAACGTGGAGTGTCAGCATGTTAACAGTATCAACAGCAAAGGCTTTCAGATTACTTCTGTCTTCAGATTGGGGATTGATTACGTGTTTCACGACAGTGGAGTGTGCAATTGAGAGTTTCTATATTGTGTAGATCTGTTCATTTTCTCATCTATATATGCCTCCTTCCTTCTTCCTTTACATTTGTGTGCTAACATGTTAAATATAAGTCATTTTATGTCTTGAAATTTGCATATACTTTTATCTGTGTATGTGTGTGTATGTGTATGTGTGTGTGTGTGTGTGTGTGTGTGTGTGTGTGTGTGTGTGTGTGTGTGTGTGTGTGTGTGTGTGTACCTTGACAGGCTCTAATGTAGCAGAGAAAGCGTCCTGCAAAGCACAGCAGGCCAACCTCCACATTTCTTCTGTGAATACTGGACCCACTGTGACCAAAATATACCTGGAGAGAGACGGGGAACAACAAGGGTTAGATTAGAGAGAGGAAAAGTGACCTGAACACATACTTTCTAACGCATTGTTTATTATCTTAACATGATGCTGCTACTATTTTGTATTTTTGTTAATGTCAATCCCACCAAAATCTCTGTTTGTGGCACTCAGCCTCAAACCTATTGGTTCCCACTGAGGATGTAAATCTTTAAAAATATGTGAGCCATTTTAAGTTATATTTAAAAGCTCAGTAAGTTCCTAAAACAGCTGGCCACTCTTGTTTCCATCAAACATTAATCAAACTGGAGTAAATCGTGAAATCGCTGGGGACTATTTTCAGTGGCGGATTAATCCTCATTTGGTGCTTTAGTGAGTATATTTAGCAGCAGGACGGTAGATGTGGGATTGAGGTAAAAATAAACTACAGTGTGCGTGGTCTTGGTAATGAAGGAACATGATGTAGTGATGTGATGCTCTATGGCACAGAGGAAGAAGACATATCAGGCTTTCATGCACAGACAATGATTTTTTACCAGGATTCATTCTTGATTTCCGTTCATTGGTCCTTTCATAGGACTAGCTGACGATAATAAAAATCTAGACGATCACAAGCCTTGTTTTTTAAAACAGCGACAGACTTCCACCACCCCACCAACATAACTGGACCTGAACAGTTCAGGATTTATCGTCTAATTCCAGTTTTTCTAGGCAATATTCCAAGAGCAATTTTAAATAATAAAATCATTTTATGATGCAATCAGCCAAATGATCCATTTAGACACTATACTCTCCCCTCATTTGCTGTTCAAGAAGTCTATCAATCAATCAATGTGAGTGGGGCTTCTTTTTTTTTTTATGGACACCATCTTCGTCTGATTGCAAACAGTGCGGAATCAATGTTGACAGGAAACTGGTTCAGCTGGTTCAGACTATATTAATAATTTAGGCTATTAAAACACGTAATTCTAGTTTGTGACTTTAATATTACAAAACGTATACAAACTCCAACTCAACCAAAGAACACAGAGAGAGAGAGAGAAAGAGAGAGAGAGAGAGAGAGATTCCTGCATTTCAAGTTTCCACGTGGTTTTCATTGTGGTTGTATCATGTAGAATTCACAACGAGGAAGTTAAGTGTCGTCACCTGATGCAGGAGCAGCCGACTCTGGAGATGGTCTCTGCAGGCTCAGACACACAAGCCACGAGCAGCTTGAACAGATCCTTCAACATCAGGTTGATCAGAGACTCGTAACCAATATCTGAAAAGAAGGGAAGGCACACACACACACACACACACACACACACACGGGATTGAGATGGAGTGGCCGCAGTTTAATTTGACTAAAGAGGAGGGCAGTGGAATAACAAATCATCACTCACGCTCTACTTCACTGCAGTGCATGAACACACTTTGTACACGAGGCGAGCGATAACAATTCATCAGATCTGTGATGGTCGACCTTCAGTTTAGAATATCTCATCACTGATGCGTGTTGCTGAGGTTAAAAAGGTCAAACGCCGATAATGGTTGCAGGATCTATTTCAACTGAAACAAAATACTTGAGCATCGGGGAGCTTTTGACCTATTAAGAGGGAGGCTTAGCTTTGGAAACACCACAGTTCTTCAGTGCTTGTCTCAAAAAGACAGTCGACAAAGAGGCAATTAGCCTGGGGGTTTATGGGGGTTTATGTGGAGCAATGTCTGTTTAACTATTTAGTATTTCAAAGACACTCAGCTGTCCAACATTTTCGGACTCTCAGCTTCTTTTACTTGATCCTCCATCAAGGCGATCAATGACACTACAAGCTCAGAATCTTCGAGTAGCAGATGAGAACTTGAGGAAATGGTGAGGGACGGGCTTAAACTTTAATGAACCTGTCCGGGTGATTGCTATTCTTTTCACAACAAACGTGTCAAAAACACTTCCTGCTCCAGGTGTGCAACGGAACAAAGCAAAGATTGTACTGTGCGGAAAATGGGAAAGCGATGGGGAAAAACAGCTGCGTCTCACCTGAGTGTATGAAGCTGTTGACGTGCTCCACCACCAGCTCGCAGCACAGGCCGATGGCGTGTTTGAAGTTTGCAGCAGCCACATCCCAGTAGGAGTGGTCGCCATGGCTACGCTGCAGCCACAGTGCCATGACAGGAAGCAGCAGCTGGATGACGGAGAAGATGGCGAACCCCGGACCTGAAGGGAGGAGACACAGTTAGTACTGTAAGGGAATGTATGTTTTCTGATTTGAACAATGGCCGTTTATTCGCAAAGCAAATTACAGAAAGTGAGCTAAGCAAGATTTAAATGCTTGTTGTGTTGTTTTTTTTTGCATCAGTCTGGTCTTCAGCATGTGAGGCGCAAGATCATTTGGATTGAGGTCATGTGACTAATTTAGCCAGTCAAGAACATTCCACTGTTTGGCAATAAAAAACAACAACTTATTTTTATGCTAAGGATCACTGTCCTCTTTCATTGTCCTAAAAAAAAGTTGGGACTAAGGTATAAAAACGGCTGTTCAGACACGCTCACATCCACACGTGTCGGTCCGTGTGTTACCTGGCACATTGATGACCTCTCTGAGCAGATTGAAGAGCAGCTCCAGGGTTGGAGGTTGGTGTTGCCGGGGACAGTTGGACACTGCTGCCGTGAGCTGCTCCAGTAACAAAATCCACACCTGGATCAGACCTACAGGATGGAGAACGTAGAGACACACAGCAAAGAGGGGGAGGGGGAGGGTGGGCGGGGGGTTAGAGTCGGGGGACGGAGAGCATGAAAAAGTACAAAAGACAGAAAAGGACAACGAAAGGAAATGAGAGAAACACGCGTGTTACCCGTGTCATCATCAAACTCCTGCAGGACACAGTCCATGCCGTCCTCAGTGCTGATGGAGCGTTCCTGTGATCTCATTGGCAGGCTGGCGAGCCGCGCCCCCAAGAACACTGGCTTGGTCTGCATCTTGTAGATCTTAGCCAGCAGCTGTCAATCAAATGCTTCACTCCGTCACATGATCCAATACGTGCACGTATGCTTCTGCTATCTGCCTCTACTCAACCAATATTTGGATTAATAATCTCGACAGTACTGTAGATTATTTAATGTGTTACTTTGTCACTTAGTGGGACAGTCTGTAATGTCTTAATGCAACAATAAAAAAGGCACAAAGGATCAGGAACCTTTACTTTGAAATATTTTTTTAAATGGTGCAACAGTAAAAAAAAATAATAATAATAATCACAACTTACATTTGCTACACTAATTAGCTCATAACCCAATAAAAACGTCCTACCTGCGAACACTTGCGAAGGTAGTCCAGAGCAGGCAGGCAGAGGTCAGTGGAGCTGAAACCCGATGGATGGACACAGTCTCCAATCTCCCTATAGTCCACTTCTCCTACACACACAGACAAAATAAGTATTTGGTACAAAACAATTGTTACTGTGCAAGGTGACTTTTGTATATGATACAAAAAAAAAAGTTTTTTTTTCTGTAATGGGTGTTTACTTGCCACAGTATTTTGTCAGCGGTCTATAACATATTAAATTGTAAAAATATCATCTGAAATTAAAGTAGAAACCTTTGAGAATTGTGCGAGAAGAAAATGAGGGAATTTACATATCCCAAAAAAAACCCTTCCCCTCCTGTCATGTACGTATTTAGGTCGTGCGTCATGTGCGTCTTACATCCAGGAGAATGACAACCATCCCTAAAGGTGTGTAAAAAATAATGAACTGAAAATAAATAGCATGTACAAGTGAGACAAACCTAAGCCTTTGACGAACTTCATGAGGCACATGATGTAGTCAGTGGCAGCGTTGGCAAAAACTTGGATGTTGTCAGTGTTGATGAAAGCCTCAAAGACATCAAACACTGGCGCCTGGGACTTCCCTAGAGGAGAGAACATGAGGGAGCGAGGGAGGGAGGGAAGGAAGGAAGGAAGGAAGGAAGGAAGGAAGGAAGGGGAAAAGGGGAATAAAGAGGAAAAAAGTTGATGAAGAAAGATGTAGATAGGATGGGTGGAGGGGAGGAAAAAGTAATTGAGGGAAGAAGGAGGGAAGCAATGAAAGAAAGATGAAGAATAATTACATTTAAAAAAAAATGATTAAAAGGAACGTCAAGTCAGAACAAATCTTTTTTTTGTTATTGCCAGATATTTTTCTAGGTTACATTTCTTTTCCCTGTTTTTTTTTCCCACTACAGTGAAACATTTTGGTCGTTTCTCTCAGGTGCTAAACTTCAGGTATTACTTTTAATAACACGTGTGTATTGGTAAGCGGGCCTGTCAGACGTACCCATGGAGTATTCTCCCACCAGGTAGTCTTTAGTGTCGGTCTTGCTGCTGTGGACGGTCCTCAGAGCGCTGAACAGAGGCCTCCATCCGGACAGGATCTGAGGAGAACACATCTCCACCAGCTCGCCTATTGATGTTATCACCTGCAGGGAGACAAACCGAGAGACACCTTCGAAACTGTGCGGCAAAATGAAGGCGCTACACGCGTGGTTTGTGGATTGATGTTCGTATGAGTCGACTCTACCTGGTCCTGGACGTCCTCGTCGCACAGCTCCAGCTGCATGATGTGCTCGAAGGGCCGGAACAGCGCCTCGTTGAAGTGGAAGTGCGGAAGCTCCGCCCAGCTCGTCAGCACCTCCGTCAGAACATCGTGGATGAAGGAAACGGCCTTCTGGGATACGTGGCGCTCTTTGTGACATGACGCCTGGGGGAGGAAGACACTCTTACTGTTTTGAGCTTTCACTATACTCTTTCCATAGTCCATATTTATTTACCTCTACTGTATGCATACGTGTATATACAAGAACTTGTTGTACATATTTTGCGCTTATATTGTAGCTTTTCATATCTTTGACCTGCTGCTGCTTGGGTTAAATATTACTGCAAGTGCATGACCTTTGTGTGAAACTAAAAGTAGAAGAAAGAAAGGAGAAGGAGCAACACAAAGTGGAAGAGGACAAACGTTGCTGCTTAACCACACTCAAGAGGTCTCCAAACTTCATTTGGACATCATTTGCATAAACAATCTGTTTATACAATTGTAGAAGAGAAGCTGTTCAACATGAACAAGACACTGTAATTTAAAACTATTGGACTTGGTCATTTCTCTAATACTGTTGAGAAAAGTATTCCATTTATGGACCAAACGTGAACAACAAAAACATTTACTTTAATAATATTGAAACAGCAAAAAAAAAAAAACATCCCGACCAATTTCATGTGAAAGCTTCTGAATGATGGACAGTCTCCAGGAATACGACCCGCGATGAACCCTCTTAGATGGCTGTGTGCACGCGGCAGCCTGTCGTTGCAGCTTTGTTTTTTTTAAAAAGAGGCAGGAGTTGCCTACCTCCACCAGGTGCGGGGCCACAACGCTCCAGGCCCTCATCATGTGGAGCAGAGGTCGGTTCCGGTTCCTGACGATCCTCAGCATGCCCTCGCCCAGACGGAAGAGATGGAGAGCACTGCGTCGGTCCAGCGTCGACTTGGCCTCTCCTGCAGACACACAGAGAGGAGGCATAAAAGCTCCGATCAGGCTTTATTCATGTCCTTATTAACTCTAGTATCAATTTCCTAAAAGTAATGTAATCAGTTATCCAATGAGGGATTCTGTGTTTGTAAATCTGTAATTAGAAAGAGCATGTGGAGCTTTAAAGACTGGAAAGATGATTAAAAAAAAAACACCAAATGTAAATGTATCCCTTCTTCACTTTTATTCATTCTAGATGGATTATAATTTTGGTTTAATCAAGTTTAATGTTAGAATTATGGTCACTTTAGCAGAAGTATATGTTGTGATGAATTCATTCAATTTATTAGCTAATTTTACCTGCGAGCATATTAGTACATGACCTCATGTAGCCCTCAACTCTTTCTTTATCCTAGAACTATCCCCGTTCTTTTTTTTAAACAAATATATCTTTCTCCCTGATTTATATTCAACTGCTCAACACCTTTACATCATTACTTGTTGTGTCATTCACTACTAAAATCAACTGTATCAACAGGAACCTGCAGGGTTTGAGAGTCAGATGATCTCAAAATGCTGTGAGGCTGTAAGGTTACTGATGAAGGATGTAGTTATGAGTTAGGGAATGAGTGTATTCACCGAAGCAACAAGGTGAGGGTGTGTGTGTGTGTGTGTATGTGTGTGTGTGTGTGTACCTGGCATTGCCAGTGAATAGTCTCCAGTTTCAGTAACAGAGTCGAACAGCTGAGACTGAGACGCTTTCCTGAGCTGCTGCAAGAAGCCGACCAGACCAACCAGGTTCAGCTTGGTAGCTGCTTCTTCAAACAACCTGGAAAACACACACACACACACACACACACACACACACACACACACACACACACACACACACACACACACACACACACACACACACACACACACACACACACACACACACACGGACACACACACACAGAGTGTTTTCATTACATCCATGTGAAAATCTACAGTATAGATGTGTATCAAAAATGACCCCAAATCATTAAACAATCATACATTTTTAATGCTTGTTGTGAAGCGAGGTGAGGTGAAAACATTCCCTTGTAAAGAAAATGTTAAAAACACTTAATTTAGTGCACATTCAGAGTGCAGAGGAACAACGTTTTAAGGCCCTTGAAGGTCACTGGTTTTGGGTCAGCCATGTGCAGAGCAGTATTTACTATGTTTTGGCACCACTTTCAGCTTGTAAATGTGTTCTGTCCATCTGTTGCAAAAGATCAGAGGGAACTTTTTTTTCCTCTCTCCTAAAAGCAGCCTAGATAACTGGTTACATAAGAGATGATCCTTGAAATAAACACAGTTTATTCCCTGCTTGTGCCAAACTTTAATAAGTGCAGCACTGTCGGCACACACACTTATACACACACACACATTTGTACTTTTGTACTCGTGAGGACTCCAACCTTGACCTTGACCTAATTCTATATTTAATCCTAAAACTCTCAGGTAGCGCTGGGCTGCTGCTGCCATCTTGTGGTCGTTATGAAAAAAGCATCTCTTGGTGACCACCAAAAGTCACATTTCAATAAGAGTCACCATCATGCTGGCTGCTAATTTAATAAGATGATAACAACAAACAACAGACATTTCATTGGGCTCTTGCACTGAACTGAACTGAGGGAGCTGGTAGCACCCTTTTTTTTATGCCCTCATCATTATCTTTTATTCCCTATTTTTCCCTTTTTACATTCATCAACCACATAGACTCCACCCCAGAGTTTATAACACACACACACACACACACACACACACACACACACACACACACACACACACACACACACACACACACCAAATCAATGTAAAACAGACAACAACTTACATAACCTTGTTCTCTTATTCTATATTATTATAGAATAAGATGTATGTAAACTGGCCTGTATTCACTGTTGTAGTCTTCCTCTTGTTGTTGTTGTTGTTATGGCTTTGTGTGTTAGAAATTTTGTTTCAACTAAAAGAAACTTAAAAAATTTATTTATTTTATTTATTTAAAATATGAAAGCATGGTGGGAAATATCTTCACATGTTGAAATAAGAAATACATATATTTAACATTAACATTTAAATGGCTTAACATATTGTTGTCTCCTGGTTTGTTTATGTGGCTTCAGATTTGGGTCGGTAATTAAATTATTGCCTCGTTCTTCTCTAATTTTCTTAAGTGAGTTTCAAATGGTGAAGAAACCCATTTCTCTCATTGTTTGCTCTTATTAAAAAGAAAACAGTCTAACAAGTTAAAGGAGAAAATACACCTAATGTATAATCCAAAACATGCGATTATAATGTCTGTAATAGATTATTTCCTTTACTGATTAATCTTACAATTATTTTCACCATTAGCTGATTTAGTCAAATGACAAAAAATGTCTAGCAAACTTATCATTTGAGAACAATAAAATAAATATATCTAAATATTCTTAGAAATACATATCCTATGTTATTGTATAAAGACAAAACTATTCTTGTTAATAATGAAATATAGACTTTGGTGAGTTGGGATTCATAATGATACAAAAACAATATATATTTGCGAACCACAGCAAAAAGAAATGATCATTCAAGTGTGATTATAGAGATGAATCTATGATGTACTACCTGTCAGCCTGTGTTGACAGCGTACACACAGCCTTGGCGGCACTGGTTCCAGTCATCAGGCTGCCGCTCTTCAGGTCCAGACCTCGGCCTCTGCTCCTCTCCCTCAGCAGCTCCTGGATGGACAGAGGCTGGATGACCGGCTGGCTCAGGCCCAGCTCCGAGGCCTCCGGGCTGGGCTCGCAGCTCAGCTCCATCCCCAGGTCCACGGCGACCGCCTGCTGGCTCTGCTGGGTGATGGTGGTCAGAGAGGACGGCTGTGAGGTGCCGTCGCTGAAGTGGGTGTGCTCCAACGAACTGATGTATTCAGTCACCCTGAGAGAGAGGGGGAGCGAAAGAAAAAAAAACGAGGTCACGGAGATGAAACAGAAAAGTAGAATACGAGAAAGAATTAAGTGAATGTAAACATATTGTATTCGCACAGTATCCGTTTTCTGAATGACTGTGTTTGAAATCAATCAAAAGGCTTTCCAAAACATCTAATGTCCCAAATGATATCGCAACTTCCTGAAAATGTAATCCTTCTATTTTTTTGTGTACAAGGTTTTGTATTTTTTGAAGCCTTTAAAGAAATGTTGCTTCACACAATTCAGAGCAGGTAATTCTACTTCCTTCAATTACCCCAAAAGTGTTTAAAAAATTCTATTAAACATAATTGGAAATTGAAAATATTCCACCGGCATAAGTTTTTGACCAGTGTGTGTGTGTGTGTGTGTGTGTGTGTGTGTGTGTATGTGTGTGTGTACCTGAAGACATGTGGCCAGCAGTCGTGGTTGTGGCTACCCATCTCCAGTCCTACGTTCAAGATGGCGTCCATACACAACACATGAGCCGTGTGGAGGCGAACTCCCTGAGGACGACCGATCTGCTCCAGACGATGTTCAACGCGCTGCTTCACTAAACACACACACACACACACACACACACACACACACACACACACACACACACACACACACACAAATGCATATCCGGATATAGAACGTACAGTACACATGTAGGTACAGAAGCTCCAATAGAAGAGAAAAATATTCAGCATCTACAAACTTTATACCACTTTATCAAACTTTAATGTACGAGCTTTCACAAGATCTCACGAAAGACCTCACTCTCACTCGGAGCACTCTTCAGGGAATTCTACTTTAGAGTCTCCACAAGTGTCATAATGTAAGTTTAACTAAGTTCTTCTAAGAAGCCGTCATTTGAAAAAGGGCAGGCACTACGCACACAAAATACTTGGCAAATGATTGGATGAACGACTTGTCAATCAAACTCTTGCCGAAGCGTGTTGGGAAGAGAGCGAAAACTTATTTTCCATCGAGAAAAGCCTTCGGTGTCGTTCTCTGTTCAATGAAGAAATACTCTGCGGTTCTGAGATAACTGATGCTGTTGCAGCAGGTTTCTGCCAAATTTGAATAAATTACCGCATTGCGTTCACAAGAATCGAACAGATGGACGACCTAAAAACATAATCATTCAAGTCTCTTTTTGCCTGAGCTGCAACCTCTTGATAATTTGTGCAAAGCCGAGGCTGCCAACTCAAATTCTGTGTTAAGTTAGTTTGTGTGTTAGCGTGCATGTGTGTATTCATCACAGTGTGAGCTGCTCTCGGTACCTTGTGTGATGGCGTCGCCCATCTCTCCCACTTCCTTTTCCTCCTTCTCTTCCTGCACACATGAGGCTGCAGCCATCTGGGCCAAAGCTGAGGCACAGTTGGCAGCCACACCTGAAAGACACACACACACACACACACACACACACACACACACACACACACACACACACACACACACACACACACACACACACACACACACACACACACACAGAGTGTAAAGACATTCCATCTCTCCTCCTAAAATGACATCACTGCACAGTGAAAACTTAACCTTCATCCAAACTAGACTATATGACATTTCACAGATTAATGCGCGGTACGTCTGGGTTTCTTCTGCTTTGGATGCATTTAAATTTTGGGATGTTACAGTTTATGTACATACATAAACAGTTTTACGTACATTCATAAACTGTACCATCCCTCCCCACATACCGTCCTCTAACAGCTGAGGTTGTACACCATGTGTTCATTCATATTCATTAGTGTCTCTGTGCTGATCATTTCAGAGTTTTGTAAGAAATGTATTTCCCCTGATATTATCTCCAAAATCTGCAGTAAACCGTCTGTATGAAAACTTTAACGTCTCTTTAACTTGTGAAAGGGATGAATTTGATTAACGTGAAGCAGAATGTAGCTGAAAGACAATCAGCTAAACCTTCCTTGGATGATTACATTTTGAAACAGATGTATATACCACATAATAATAAAAATAATAATAATAATAATAACAACAATAATAATAATGATAAGGATGATAATAATAATGTTATTGTTATTATTTCTTTTACACTTTTCAAAACAAAGGTAGAAATGGCAGTCAAACAATAATAAAAAAAAACTATTTAAAATAGTTAGCATTCATGCATTTTAAATTCTGGGTTTGACCAGTAATATCTAAATGCCTCACAATGACAGCAGATAGCCATAATATGTTTGCACCATCCACCCAATGCAGTTGATTGTTTATGCAGCAATCAGCATGCTGAAGTGTTCATATACTTTTTGTTTCATACAATATTTATCCATTTATCTTTATTTTTTGGTAATTTAAGTATTTAATGGAGCAATTATCTTGTCTTATCTCTTTTTACCGTGTTGTATTAGCTATTGTATTTAAAACATACAGCGTAGCATGCTGTTTATTTACAATTAGGTCAGGGTAATTTAGTTTCTTTAATAAAAATAGAGGATGGGCTCTTAATGTGCAGGTTTCCTGTGATTAATTCCAGACAGGAGATGTGATGTGTCAAAACCCAACCGCTGGCATTTGCACCTCATCTGTGTGATCGTGAATGTATTCTACTGTGACTTAATCCGCTGCCAATAGACGTTACTGAATGTTAAATGAAAGCTCAGTACACTTTCACAGGCGCTCCCAATTATTCTGGCTAAGTTGACTAATCAGGTGGAAGTTGGGTGGCGCTATTCTGGGAATCACATGAGGAAACTAAACACATAAATAGGAATAACAACAGGACTCGATCTCATGACAGCCCTACACTCCGGCCCGCTTCACTCCACCTCGATGTGAGCATTCATGTGAAAGGTTTGCTATATATATATATATATATATAGGGCCAAACCAAACCAGTGCTGACAGCAAGTCGGCCATTGTTCAAGACTTCTTGTTCATCCATCACTGCTGGGTAATGTAGGACACATCATACACATTTGTGTTGTGTCCCGTCTTCACTCTATTTGACCTTTGCTGCTGATTATTTCATGGATCTTGTGCAATTACCGGAAGGCAGCTGAATGGGAAGGCGTCATGGTGCTCCTTAGTGACGAGCAATTGGTTAGGGATGGGAGGGAAAAGTCAATCAACCACAATCTGTGCTACACCCACACATGCCAATAAAGCCAATCCGAATTTAATTGGAAACCCTATGCGGGTTGGACCTTTAATGCACTCCAAGGCACCAAACTAAACATGAATTCAGATTGATTGGGACATTTCACAGTTCTGCACAGTGATTGTTGCTGAAAATATTTGGTGCAACTGAAAGCACATACGTGCCTCTAATTCGATTTAGCCTTTCCGGCTCTTGGGCTGTTGTATCTGTTAATTAATAGATCAGTAACATCTATTGGCAGCGACTCTGACCCCTGACCTTTGACCTCTCCGTGTTGAGGGGAAGGAGAACAGAGGATTCCCTGGTGAGCGATGCATCTCGTTTTTTCTTATCATTACAGACGCATGAGACAAACGTGTCACCCACCCAAAGCGCAGCTGAGCGCCGCAGCTTTACGGAGGCCGTCTAAACTCAGACAGATGGTGTCCCTCTCCCTCTGGCTCTGCTCCTTGACTCCCTCCGCTCCCAGGATGAATGCTAGGCCTTTGGAGCTGCCCGCCATGCGGCCCGTCAGCGGCGTGGACAGCACATCGATCAGGTTCTTCCACACGCCGGTGAGGATGAAGCGCGAGAACACGGCTCCTGGGAAGAAGAAAAATGTATTAAAAACATACACATGCTCAACTGAGGGGAGTCAAAGAGGAGGGAGACAATGAAATTAGTGTTGTGA
This sequence comes from Ophiodon elongatus, assembly GCA_016806645.1. Lineage (NCBI taxonomy): Eukaryota > Metazoa > Chordata > Actinopteri > Perciformes > Hexagrammidae > Ophiodon > Ophiodon elongatus. The sequence goes on from JACSYO010000412.1 coordinate 1,018,958, forward strand.
TGTCACAGATCAGGCATTCATTTTTCCACTCAACAAAGCACTGAGTGTTTACACAGCAAACAGCTGGATTAACAGATCCACACACACACACACACACACACACACGCACACGCACACGCACACACACACACACGAAAAGAGTATCGGTGTCATCAGGTGTGACTCAGCAGCGGTTACCATGGCAATTCTGGCCAATCCTTTGTCCTCCAGGGAAATGCAGAAGGAGCGCAGGTGGTCCTTTACTAATTTTTTCCATCTCTCTCTCTCTGTGTGTGTGTGTGTGTGTGTGTGTGTCTGTGTGTGTGTGTGTGTGTCTGCCCTCTCCTCTTTTTTCCACCTCACCCTTTTTCATTTTTCTCACTTCCCTTCCACCTCCCCTTCCCCCCTCATCTTTTACTGGCTGTTAAACCTTTTTTCCTTCTCAGTTAAGTCACACCAAGACAGAATAAACTAACGGGTGTTTTTACTTCTATTTTTCCAATACTTTAATGTTTTTAAAATACGTAATCGCAATTACCGCAATTTTTCCTTTTTTGTTCTTTCTTTCACAGTGTGATGATTTGATTGGATGGACAGTGCAGTAGGAAATTAAATTAAAGTTAAATCAAAACTAAATCACTTCTCACATTCCACTAAATATCTTTGAAATAATCTAACGTTTTATACAAGTGTCCAAAAACAAAAAACATGACTTCATTCTGAAGTAATTATTTGTTCTATGTAACAAGCTTAAAATCAACCGATGGATCAGGTTATATTTGCTGATATATTTCACTATATATATTCCACTGGAGGGTATATTGGTGATTATACAGATCTACAGTACAGTAAGATAAAAAACACCCCACTATTTGTCTTTTCATCTGTGGACTCCAATTTTAAAAAGGCACCACAAACAGGTGGGAGCACTTGACCATGCGGCACTATTGTGGGATGCTCCACCTTTCACCACACAGCCAGTGCAGCACTTTCAACTGATTAATACAGTTTCAGGGGTGAGTGAACCCTATTTAATGAGAAGTGTTGAGCTTGATTGATTTAGCAGTGCTGAGGAAAAGCTGAACATTACTCCATAAATACTACAATCAGGAAAAAGCTGAAGGACAAAAAAACTGTACTATATCATGCCATGAAAAAAGAAAAACACTTCTATTGTAGCGATATGGAAAGAATTAATAGTTCAAAGAGTAAAACGGTGAATGAATCGATCAATTAATCCATCCGGCATATTTCTGGGGTTTTTGCCACTGACCTGCCATCACAGTGTCACTGCCAGCCTTGTCACAGCTGAGTGGTGATTGGCTGGACGCCCTCCTGATCAGCTGTCCTCCAATCGCACTGCTGCCCAGACCGTCAATATCTGAGGGAAATAAGAAGAAGTCAAGTTGTCAATTGTTGTGATCATTGTCGAGGATGTCTGTGTTCTTAATCATCTGGGAATCTGTCATATCCAGAGTCTTTTGGCCAATAATGACGTATAATGATATGAGTTCTGCGCAAATATTGGTAATGTGGTGTCATTTTAAGAAAATACGCAAAGATTTCCTATCTTTTTAGTCATCTTTTTAATTATCTTTCTGGGGAAAAAGGACAGAAGCTGAGGTTGAGGACTCTGAGTTTTAAGAACTTTGCTCAAATTATTAAGTTGGTGAAAATGTCCCAAAAGGAAACGAGTACATTTTTTATTTTATGATGTTTCCAGGTGATTGTAGCCCGGAGAGAATACAGCCTGCATGTTAGGTTATGTGGAGACCAGCCGGACATACAAATGGCAGAGTGTGTACCTGTCAGCACGGTGATGAGCGGCAGCGCGTGGTCCTCCGGTGAGCCCCAGTACCCGGCCTCGCCCAGCAGGTTGCGCTCCAACACCTGATGGTAGAGCTCCTCGATCCAGGCCTGAGACAGAACCACAAGGACTCCGCTGCTCTGGATCAGACGCACAAACTCCTTCTGCAAGAACACAACAACACACAACCCACATCAAAATCTATCCTACACTGGCTTGGAGACAAGTGCACTGCAAGTCTGCAAACACACATTTTATCCTATTTCCAACACAGTATTTTCTCATTTCCATCTACGCTGCTATTGCAAGCCTTTTCGTTTCAGCTTAGCCTACTTTGCTCGTTTTCTTCTACTTGAAATGAGCAGCGGTGGGAGAAATATGCATATATTTTACTTAACCAAGAGTAGCAATAAAACAACGTGCAAATACTACATTAGTCAGAGTTTCCGTGTAGTTTTGCTGCTCACCAGGCTGAGGATGGGTGCGAGCGTTCGCCTTCTGTAGTAGTCGCAGCAGCAGAGTTTGAGATTGAGCAGAAGAGAGTAGTACGACACCAGGTAGAGACCGTCTGCGTTCATCAGAGACTGACAGCTCAGGGTGTCACCTGCCTCGAAACCTGGAGAGTGGATCCCACCTGGAGGGAGGCGGAGGGATTTGGGGAATTTTTCAAAACTCCTTTACATTTATGTCACCTTCGCATCATTACCATTACCTGTCCATACGTGTATAATACATTTGTAATCATGTGGTTATTGATTTATTATGTTGCCTTTTGCTTTAAAAATGTCAGTATTCAGTAATCTGTAATTTAGCTAAGGAGAAAGAGAAACAGGTAGAGGGGGAAGGATGACAGAGAAAGGGAGGAAGGCAACAGAGATGAAGGTAACGAAAGAGGATAGACAGATAGAGAGAGAGAGAGAGAGAGAGAGAGAGAGAGAGAGGAGGAGGGAGTGGGGAAAGAGATAAAGAGGAATGAAGGAGAAAAGGGAGAGAGAAATGAGGTCAGAGAGAGGGGGAGCGATGTTAGGGAGAAAGAAAAATAAAAAAAAGCGAGAGAGAGAGAACAGAGGGGCTGAGGTGAGAGGATGAGAGGAGACAGTGACATTATCTGTCAGCTGATGGTAAGTCAAGTGTTTTAATCAGAAACTCCCTCTGGGGGATTTGCAGCCTCGGTCAAATTCATTAAGTCAATTAACCGTATAGTTTAATTTGACTCATAACTTTGCTCTGCTGAAGTAAAAACTCCCAGCAGGCTCACTGCTTTCACAGATGGATTGTGGGTCGTGCCTAAAAGGCACAAGTGATGAACTGAATACAGAGGCGCAATTTCCTAAAATCCTTGTACACATACGATCAATTAGTTTGTGATTGACACTTATTTTACCTGGTTGAAGATCACCTACAGTAAGATATTCACATATTATTTTATTGTTCGCTTTACCTGCACTATATATTACTGAATATCCCAGAGTGTCCCCAAAGTATTTAAAGATTTATTCTACAACCACTCTTTTTCAAACACTGAGTATCTCATTCTGGGACTCAACCAACAGCAGAGACTTCCCTGTGGCCCGAGCTGAATAATAAAAGGATCGCTCCACCTTCGGCAAATATCCCGTGTTAGTTTAGCGCACACACACACACACGCGCACGCACGCACGCACGCACGCGCACGCACACACACACACACACACACACACACACGCACAATCATAGAGCCTATGCGCCTTTCAAACACCAAAAAAAAAAAACAAAGTCGCATCAACACACTTTAAAATCAACTCCAACCCTCTCCCTCGGTCTCTCACCAGCCTGCAGTCCGGAGCAGAAGGTGGAGGAGAAGTTCTGCAGCGACCGGTCCACCTCCGTGGCGGTGGGCAACCCCAGCAGCCGGGGCAGCAGCACCGCGAGCGACTGGACGAACAGCCTGGCGCTCTGCTGGTCGGCCTCGTGGTTGCGCAGCAGTTTGAGGGACAGGGCGGCGCTGCGCAGGGAGCGGTGCCCCGGGCAGTCGCGAGGCGTCTGCTGCTCCTCGTCCGCCAGCGAGACGTTGTCGGAGCCGATGTCCGACACGTCGGAGCGGCCCGAGTCTTTCTCTGCAGCCATGGAATACTGGTCACATGAGTCGAACTCTGTCCGCGACAGGTCCTGTTCCTCGATGCTGGTGGACCGACAGGCAGATCAATTATTATCACTTTTATGATGGTTGATGGACATTTCGAGGCATGCTGTAAGAGATTAGATTGATTTCCTACTTTCCAGGCAGTCAGTGGTTTGAGTTGGTCTTGAGAGAGGCAATTTGATTAATTAATTACTCTATTTAAAGTAATATGTCATTCTGTGGCTAAGCAGTTGTAACCAGGTGTAACTTTTTAAGTTCTGCATTGGAGAATACATCAACAGATGGTGCAAATGTAAAAAAATTGGTTTCAAAAGCCTAAAAGCACAGAGCATCAAAGGCTTCTCAAATACAGTAATAATTGTATGTTCTAGTTGGTCTTTGTACTTTAGACACTGACACACACGTACCTGAAGTTGCTCTCGCTGTATCGTGACCCTCCTACGTGGTGCGATCGGGTCCTGGACTCCACAGACAGGAAGTTGGTGATGTCGGGGTGGACGAGGCCGTGACTTCGCTGCACCACATCTGGAGGAACCACAGCTCCTCTTTCTCCCCCACCAACTTCTCCACCACCACCTCCTCTTTCTTTTTCTCCTCTCCCCTCCACCCCAGATGCTTGTCCTCCCTCCTCCCGTTGGCTCCCCTGGTTCGCCTCGAGGCCCGGCTCACGTTTGCTTCCCTCCTGGCTGCCACAGGATGAGGGCGAGGGGAGGTGTGCATCCTCCCCAGACTCCTCAGGAGTAGTGTGGCCCAGACTTGCGCCAAGCTCCCCCGCCTCCAGATCCACAGTGGTTTGGCCTGTTTCCGTGGTGATGCTGATGCTGATGTCAGGGCTGCGCTCGGTGGCGGCCACGTTGGAGGAAGAAGAGCTGGGGTCCCAGGGAGCCTGCTCAGAGGACAGGATGTGTCTCTGCCACCTGAAATCGGCCTCGTTGATCTCCATGGACTCGCGTGTCGACTCCGTCCCATCTTTCAGATCCTCCAGTCGTCTGAGGAGAAGCCGAGCCTGAGAAACAGCGGCTAGGTTACGGTTTTGTACTTAAAACCACGGATTTCTGCAAAATCGACTTCATTTATTTATTCTAAGTGCAGCGCAGAACCACCGGAGTATTCATTTTAATGTTTGTGGCGTCCTGTCACAGGAGCGTACCTGCTCAGATTGAATGCCGCGGCCGTGCGACAGTTCATCCAGCGCCCCGAGGAGAGCGCAGGCACAGGAGACCGACGAGTAACACGCCTCGATGCCTCCCTTCATACAGGCCTCGGTCATCCCGTCCATCACCCTGCAGAAGGAAGCAGAAACACACAAGCGCGCATTATATATTGACCGCTTTTGGTTGCTTTTCGTTCTATTTTGGTTTTTATCTAATTACTTTGTGAAACATTGTGATGTGCACTTTATTGTCAGATTACCAGTGCCAAATGACTTATACAGCTTCTTATCTCTGGAACATCATCACGCTCAGGACAACTATAATATAGTGAACTAAATGCATTATTTGAGCAATTTTGTGCAAAGTAACACTGTGTAGCTTTAAGAGCAAACGCTAACGGCATGACAAAATGCTGAGAAAGCAAGTAAATTCTGCTAATAGTTTTTTGAACTTTCCAACAACCCAAATAAAGAACAAGGAGGGAGGAGTTACTCACAGTTTAAGCAGGTCCAGGTGGGACTTCCTCTTTGAGAAGGAGCGCTTCCTGGTTTCAGGTTCAACCACACACGGACCGGCGAGGTCGTACAGCCGCTGGGGACTGCCCAGGATCTAACACACACACACACACACACACACACACACACACACACACACACACACACACACACACACACACACACACACACACACACACACACACACACACACACACACACACACACACACAAATAGATTACATCAAAATGAATCACTTACTTATACCTTAGTCAAGTGGAAAGTTAATATATATGGCTGCCAGAGGGTGGGAAATCAATCTGAAAGTTCAAATATGCTCTGGAAAGAAGGTGAGCAGTAACGTCTCCTGCTCCCACCTCCTTCATGATGCGGATGGCCTCGGTGCGGTGCTGAGGAGGCGGGTACAGCAGGATCCTGTGGTACAGCGACTGCAGCACCGGCTTCATCGACTCCACGCAGCTCACCAGACGCACAAGCTCTGCGGCGATGTAACACACGGTCCGCACCACCGGCGCAATCCTGGCGGGGGCGCTGGAAGAACAGCCGGACCCTCTGCCTTGATCGGACACCCCTCCACCAAAGGAGTCCACCTCGTGGCTGAATCCTGGAGGTAAAAACAAGAAGGGACATGAAGATCAACCACTAAAATCTTGTTGATAAAAAGCCTTCTCCTCACATTTAGAACCAGAGAGACGTCTAAAGGCCTGATCCAGAATGACATCACCTACCTGTAATGTCTAATAAAATACTTTCCTGCTATAAGAAAGGGGACACCATCAAGCTGACTGCTGGCAGGAGATAAAACATATTTATATATGGTCTTAGTTTCCAAGCTCTTGATTTTTTAAGAGGTAAAATCAACCGCTTCCTGTTTATTTTGTTCAAAATGGATCCAGACTGTTTAATTATTTAATCTCTCATTAGGTAAATGAGCTTGTTCCAAAGCAGTTACAACCATGTTGACATCAGACTTCATAACTGCAACTGCTTGTCTTTACAATCTTTGACTTGGCTCTAAGAGGATAAGAGGCCGGCCAATCAGCAGCACAGACACTGAAATGATTATGAAAATATTGGATGTGTGGAAAGAGTTTCATACTTTTGGCAGTTGGATTTTGCACTGAAAAACAGTCCTTAACAAGGTTTATGCAACAGACAAATTAAACTATTTTCCTTCATGATGTCTGGAGTACAGACTCTTCACTTTCATTCCAACCGACTCAAACTAGCCCTCGTATTTTTTGTATGAATGCAACAATTGTGATGACCTCCCACAGTGGTCAGATCCAGTTACCTAGACTGTGTCTATCTGAGAGACGGTCTGACGCGGCCATGTAGCCGTGGTGGGAAGCGATTGTTTTGTCGTTGACAGGATTTCCCATGATCGCCACGAGGGACGGACACAGCTGCTTCCTGGGTGAAGGAATATTATAGGTTTATGAATACATAAGAGTTAACTGGACAAAATGCTTCCAAAAAATGTCACATGAAGCATCTCCTAAACATTTAAATGAGATCACTGACACCATTTCATGAAACACGGGATTATAGAAGAGTTACGCGTCTTACCATACAAGGTCGCCGAACCCTCTGGACAGGTGCATTGTGGGAGGGCAGCTGCTGAGCATGGAGAGGATGCACTCCAGGTAGAGGAGCTGCAGGAGCTGGTTCTCACTGGAGGATGGAAAGACATGACAACAACAGTCAGGACATATTACACATTAGACTTTTGTTATTTCTAAAGAGGCTGACATGAGCATCTCGCCCAGAACTAACCAGCACTATGAGTGATATGTGAACAGGGTTAGTCAGAGGAGGGTGTTCATTAATGTTCCAGTACGGCAGCTAATCAACACAGTCTGTTAACACATCTTATCAGCCAGGGCTTTTGTTTCTTTGAATGATTATCTGGCACACAGCCAATTAAAATCAATTACCACCTCAGTAGTACAAGAGGAAGAATATCACGCCACGTAATGGAAAAGCTGCAGTGTCACCTGTCCACTGACTCCAGTTTCTCACAGAAAACTGTGAGAACCGTCACCACATCTTCACACAGAGCCTGGCTGGTGGGAGAAATATCTGCAAACACACACATACAATAACAAGTGAATTCATAGCACCTACTTTATTAAATATGTACATGAAGTGACACAAAAAAAACTAATTATATCCACCTGTCTCTCTCTCCTCCTCATTTCTTTGTAATAAATAAAAGTAATCAATACCATCTCTCAGGTTTGCGTGTGTGTGACTGTATAGTATCACAGAGAACCCCTGCCAGTCTCATTGCGGAGGCGTTTCTTACTACCTGCAGAGTGGCTTTACTGACAGCTATAAAACGGTTTGTTCTAAAGAAGACGATAAGTCCCACAGCCACTAGCTGCTCCATGAAGCTGTAATACTCACTGCACATGAGAAAACGACAGTTTGCCCTGAGGGTGCCATGTCAGAACATCCCAGCAGCTTGTCCGACTTGTCTCCGTTTCCACCCGTCGATGCCGTACTTTGTTGGCCTCAGCTATTCACAAGCTTTCCTGGGAGTGTGTCCGTTAAGTAACAGCGTGCTTTTAAAAAGGTTCTCTACATTAAGAACATTATTATGGGAGCAAACAACTATTATCTATGTATCTATTTGGGGGAGTAATGTCTACCTGAGCAGAGTGAACCCTCCCGTTCCCCCTCAGATAAACGCCGTCATCACTGCTGCACATGTTTATACCGTTAGCGCCGTTAGCAAACGGCTCAGGGGTCGCCATGTTGAGAGCCGTGTGGAGACAATAGAGATGCTCGGACTTTTCATCGGACTTCTCTCAGAAATAACTCAAATATTTCCCAACGTGTTCAAGTATTCCTTTAAACCTGTGAGGACTTCTCATGCTAGCCAGGATAAAGGGACTATGACACCCTGAATTTCTATCGATAGTGCTCATAAGAAGCTTTTATAATCGTTATTAGGTATTCCTGTACGATCTAATGCAATCAAATACCGTATAACTGTTCTGCCATAAAGTCTACATTTAGGATGACTTTAATGTTCAGTTTGTGCTGACACTGTCATAGATGTTTACTTGAATGATATGCATTAGCATTGGGGGTCATACTGCAGAGTTAGCGGTGTTGTTGTAAAAGACTGCATTATATTGAGAAGTGTTTCTATTATTCTGACCCCCTCATGTATGTAAATGTCAGGACAAAACATTTGAAACACCTCTCAATAGAATGTTGTGCAGCACTACACAACCTTTGACAAATAGACACAATTCAAATGACCCATTTCCAACAAAGTCAACAAAAACGGAACATTATACACTTTGTAAAAAGGTAAAGCTGTTGTATTGAATTGTCGTAGAGTGCGTTTGTATGAGCGACAATGTAATAGAGATGATTACAGCTCTAGAGCTGATGAGGAGCGCTGCAGAGGTGAAGGACAGCGCTGATGATGATGTAGCTTACCTCTTCTATGCAGCGGCGGTGCAGTCACCTCGTCTCCATCTGCACCCTGCGGAGGAGCACACCACAGGAGGCATGTTCACTGTGAGTGGGTCTTTTTTGGGCTTCAGTGTCAACACAGGTGTGGTGTGAAAGAGGGGGGATTTAGTGATATAGTGTAATAGTAATGACAGTATTTCTTTAAAAGTTTCATTTTATAGCATTACATTTTGTTTTCAATGTGTATATGTGTGTTTGTATGTATAGCTATTGTATTGTGTGCGTTTTGCATGATGGTGTGACCTCTTGTCTGTGTCTCAGCTGCAGCGTCAGGTCTCCCAGTATCTGGCTCAGCGTGGCTCGGACCGCCGTGTTGATGCTGCGCTGGTGACAGCTGGACACGTAGGTCTGGATACACACCTAAACACACACACACACACACACACACACACACACACACACACACACACGTCAGTGTACGATCTTTCTAATGTCTGAGTCACAAAAGCAGATCAGGTCATGACGCATAGTCCCCCCCCAAAAACGCATCTCTGAACTATCAGGGAGATTTAAGGGAGGTTTCCATGGCGTCAAAGGTTACCACGGTTACCAGACTAATGAGAGGGAGGGGGCAGGGGGATGTATTGTCAGTGTTTCAAACATCTTCCAGGCAGATTAGAAGGTCACAGAGTAAACACTGTGGAAGGTAATACGGCAGTTAGTGAGCAACTGAGCAACACAACACTTCCTGTGATGTGACACGGGCTTTTCAGTGGGAGGCTTTTATCAAAAGTGGCTCGCAGCATCATGAGAGTATAGTATGTTTTAAGCAAGGTCCCAGGAGTGTCAGCGGCTCACTCTTCACATTCAGGCAGTAAATACACAAACACACACATACAAAGGCATGGCACATTTTCTATACAGCACATTTCATACCCCCAAAGTGCTTCACAGACAAGAAACGCACGATAGAAACAATAAAAGGAAGCACACAGAATAAAAATAATGAAACAAAATAGATAAATGAGATTTAAAAAGAAAATTCATTAAAAGCAATGGTAAACAGGTGGGTCATTAGCTTGGATTTGAAAGTTATCATCATTATCTCAAGTCTTAGTTCTTCACACCACACACACACACACACACACACACACACACACACACACACACACACACACACACACACACACACACACACACACACACACACACCAGTATGCTTCACTCAGTCCCAACAGGATCTCTCATCACACATCACAAATCCTTACACAGGTAAACCGGAGGAGGGTTCTAGGGAAGAGATAGAGAGCATGTCAGCAATGAAATGTGATTTATTACACTAATTACGAAAAGGTCCGTTACATCGTCTGATCATGGACGGCTTGAGCATTAACCGTCTCCCAGCCTCATGTAGAGCTCCAAACAAAGACCATCTCTGCTAATTATACTCGGATGTTAAGTCTTGGCAGCCTCGGGGATGTTTTCCACCTCCTCCACCTGGGGCTAATCAATGGAGGATCAATAGATCCTGCATCATTAAGCCTTCCAGACCCAGCATGTGTGTGAGATGAACAATAGAGAATAAGGAGCAGTCTCCTGCTGCCTCCCAAAATTAAAACTTCTTCTTGCTCCAGCAGTTTTACTTCTTGCAAGTAATTAATGTTACCGTTTTTTTTTTTTTTATAGCTGCAGTTAAATGTAACTTAATGCAAACAGCAATACATGTATTTACAACATTTTGAAAAGATATTTAATAATAGGTATTTTACAGCGACATCTGTGCATGTATTGCTCTCTCTAGAGACACAATGGTGTTCATTTTGTCTTACTGTGTATCAGGTAGTACATGTGTTAAACATGTAAACTTAAGTGATAAAATGACTGCAGCTATATCTTCCTTTGCCTGCAGGTGGCGATAATGCCATGTCACACCTTCCCTTGTCCTCTAGGTGGTGCAGGCTGGCAGGTGTAGAATTTGTCTGACGACGACACAACTGCTATTGCTTGCAGAAAAATCAGCTGCCTGCTAAAACATGAACGACTGAGCTTGTGAGCTGCCAACCAGTTTTATGACATGGCACAAAAAAAAGTGGCACGATGCCGGTGAACCTTAATTGTAGGTGACAGGAATGATCTCTGTGGGTGCAAAGTACTTTTCATGCAGGGCTGTACAGTAAAGGGTAGCCAAGTTGCCAATTTCAACCATTTTGAGAAATTGGCAAGCAATCTTCTTTTTTTAAAAAGCAGAACCAGACAACGCTGCGTGTGTGTTCACGCGACCAACCCGTCAACGTCACAAAAAACGAATGTGCAAATTTATTCAGCTGACAAAGAATCAGACGAACCGGAACGAAAAGGAACATTATGAGCCAAAGTATCTCAGGCATCTTTGAACTGGATGGAAAATGATTCCGCAAAGCACATACAACACACGTCATGTGTACATGTCACGTTTTCCTGCATAGTATCTTAAATACTCCAAATATAAGGGGACTACAAACGGCAAACATATTTTCGGTTCCGGCAACCAAAAGAGGCTACTTTTAAGAGTTAGTGCCGGGCCCTGTCATGTAAGTGACATCATGGTATTAAAGGTAAAGTATTAACCTGCAGCTCCCGGTGGTTGAAACTGCATAAATCCCTCAGCGCTGCCAATCCCTGCATTAAGAACCTGTGCTGAGCCTCACTGTCTGTATGGGATGGTACTGATAATAGAGTGGTGCTGACAACCTCTCCAGCCACTCTGAGTTATGACCCACACACACACACACACACACACAAACACACAAACACACACACACACACACACACACACACACACACACACACACCAGATGGTCGTCCCTGGCAGCACACAGCCCATTTACACAACATGTTGACCAGGTTTTTATGAGCTGTTAATGGACGTCAGACATACAGGAGCTGCTGCTGAGTGAAGTGATGTTACATGAAAACACACTACAGATAACACTCATTTGGGCTTACGTTTGGAGATAACAGGGGTGGCTGGTAGATGTCTGCTCAGGTGGAGCACCTGCAGGAGCTGGGGTCCCTTTACTGTTACAATATGCTTTTTGTCCTGCTCAGGGGAATTATGAAGACCTTTATCTAAAAACTATCTTTTGAGTGTGTGACGTACTCACCCCACATAGTCTTTAAAAGGTGTCTGTGGAAAGTGTGTAGCTTGCCGCTTCGCATAGGCAGCTGAAATCAGCTTGAATTCTGATATTGATCCAGTTTGATGGCGATAAAAAGCATCAAAACGTCAATAAAAACCGCTCCTGCAGCAGGTTCTGCTTCTCAGCTGTTGATCCTTACGTTCAGTATGTTCCTAACCAAATCATTATTTACCACTGATGAGATCCAAAAGGACAAGATTTTTTTTGCCAATATCTCAAAATGGTTGCCAATGGCAACCTGGCAACTGTTCCAGAGTTTCAGAGCTCAACCCACTACTCTCGTGTTGGAACTATTTTGGAACATGATGAACAAAAAGACAAATGAAGGTAATGCTGCAAGAGTGATTTGTTTGCCTCTATATATACACATACACACACACACACACACACACACACATATACAGTATATATACATATATATATATATATATATATATATATATATATATGTATATATACATACATACATACATATATACATACATAACTTAACCTCTTGAATGTCTTAGTACTGCAACCAATGTCATATTGTACAGCACATCATTCAGAGGTATGATGTGCTGTACAATATGAGGCAGCGTTGCACATTCATTACTTGTCCAAACTAATTCTCGTTAAATTGTTCCCTTTCAGGAACGATGTTGAGCAATAATAAAAGCGATGACAGGGCCAGGATGCAATTTTGTCAAGAGTTACTGAGCTTTATTTGACTTGCTCCACGTTGCCTTTACAACCGACAAACACTACCAGTAAGGAAAGCTTTGTCCAGAGTTCATCTTCATCACAATGTTGGAATCAGACTTTTAAAGTTATACACTGTCATAAATGTGAAGGCTAATCCCTAAAAAGTCACCAGTGAACCCCGGCTGAGTTTGTGCGACCAAAACAACTTTCTTCAACCAGGTTAGTCCACAGGCTTGTTGTGTGGCAAATACCTCCCTTCATCTCAAACCTCTCGTGTTCTTGTTTTTATATTTATAAAAACTAGCAGATCTTCATGCCTGTGTGTGTGTGTGTGTGTGTGTGTGTGTGTGTGTGTGTGTGTGTGTGTGTGTGTGTGTGTGTGTGTGTGTGTGTGTAGGACCACTCATCTCATCTTTCTGAATAATGGATGAGATTACCGCATGAGACAAGGCCTTTGGGTGAGCAGGGACGGAGCAAAGCTTCACCTTTAAAAATAGATTGAGCTCATGTACTGCTTGCTTTGCAAACAGTTCACTGTCTTTAAAAAAAAAAAAAAAAAGAGTAGTCATTAGTACAGTCTGGGAACAGTCCAATCAATACTGTGACCATGAAAGAATCGATGCGCTTTTCTAGTCTTAGCTGCAACTCATAGTCTCTTTGCGACCACAACACAAGACAAACATTCACACACATGTGGCCGAGGCTGGTGCCCCCTGCTCATCAGGAGCGACAAACATCCAGGCGCACACTCACAACTGTGGAGCCATTTGGGGTTCAGTAACTTGCCCAAGGACACCGTTGACTGCAGGGACCGAAGGATCGAACCCCCGACCTTCTGATTAGTGGACGACCGCTCCTTCTGAGCCACAGCAGCACAGGTACGTGGGCGTGGATGAAATGGTGACTTCGTTGAAACTTTTTTTTCCCCATTTTCCAGAACTCATTACGGCTCATTAAGCTTTTAAATAAACAGCTGGAGGGTTGAGCCGTGAACATATGTCTCCTATCCGTTATCTGTGAAACTGTTCTCTGTATTTAGTTCTAGTTTAGTCGGTCTAGTCCTAATTATTCATGTCTAACACCCGGTACATAAAGTAAATCATTTTTCGGGATACAAACAATCCCTTTTATGATGTAAAACAAAAGAAAACCTGAATGGATAAACCCTCTGCTATTTCTTAGATGCATTCTCAAATACAGCTGTCTCCAACATCGCCAACAGCAGCCGAACAAGTAATCTAAAGTATTCATTTCTGCATATCGCTGATTAGTTTTGCATAAAGCAAACAGAAAGTCTCTTTTTTTGTTGCTACAAGCATAATCTCACATATCTGATGAGGTTCACGTTGTCCTACCTCAGCAATCCGGAGGATGGAGTCTCCATTGATGTCAAAGTTTGGTGAGTAGGTGATACACAGCAGGACCTGCACACAGGAGACAGAAACAGTTTTCTACTTTCTGCAAGAGAGTGAAGTCGGTAACTAATGTTTCTATCGCTCTTTATTATTATGGGGTAGATACATTTAACAGCTCGGGGAAAAAGACTTCAACTGATCACAATCATAAGCGCTGTGACAAAGTGAGTCTGTTTAAGTCAAACACAAAAGATAGAAAATACGCAAAGCAACATGAGGTGATAACAGAGCTCGGAAGAGGCCAAAGGACAGGGAACTGCACAGCAAAATGGAAATGTTCTTCATGCAGAGTGATTCAGCTGCTAAGCATATTAATATGTCTCCATCAGCTTTATGGTTCACAGTGCAATATGCTGCTGAGAGCTATAAAGATAAACACTTAAAAAAAAATACATATCAGTTCACACTCTAGATATAGAATATTTTTAGGACCCAAGATCAGGATTCGGGTGTGTCTGCACATCAGCAGGTTTTACCTTCATGACTTCCACCTGCAGGTCTTCATGGAGGGATGGGGTGACTCTGATGGCCTCCAACATCTGGCTGAGCAGCTGCTTCTCCAGGACCTCCATGCCGACCCCGCCCACGAACCTGTCCTCACACAGGAGCCTCTGATCGGACCAAGGCAGAGGGAAAGAGAGCGTTAATGAAGCAGCTGCTTCCCTCGCGATGTCCAAATAAATAAATATTTTCATACTTCATTTTCTGTCATGGCAAAAATATTGCACTTATTTGCAGAGTAGTGTAGTTTGATGCTTGGGTACACACCGTTTTTTTTTAATTTTTCACAATTATTCAGTCTGTAACCAGCTTGAGTGAAAATAATTCTGATGTGCAGGAGGTTTAAAGCAAGACTGTAGTGGCAATTAATGGCTCATAGCAGAGTCTTAAAGTCAGCACACTGACTCAATAATTTGGGTTGCAAAGTATTATCTTAGGTCTGCTTGCTTGGTCACACTGGACCAAGTAAGGCTGTATTGAGTTGAACAAAGAATACTTTTATTGCTGTTCAATTGTAAAAAGGAAGATTGCGACATTTCTTCTTTAAATGTAAGTTGATGTTGTTTCAAACCACAGATTCAATGAATTAAATGGAGGACACGGATCAAATGAAAAGGTTTGAGGATGAATAATCGTTACAGTTCTGCTTCACTGTATGTTGAGGTACCTGCATCCCAGTGAGCGCCGTCTGTCCCAGTTTGGTGTTTTTAGACTCCAGAGCCATCTGGAGAGGCAGCAGACAGCGCTCTCTGGAAGCACACAAGCAAAAACACGAACAGGTTACAACAACTCCGTTACCATTATCAGCTGTTCGGCAATAGTTTCAGTTGTCTGATTATTTCTAAAGAAAGTGTTACAGTGACAGTAGAAATAATCTTAGCGGCTGACTTCAGATCAGATTGCAAAGACGAAAAACCACCGAACCACTGAACTTTATTACATTGGTCATATACATTCAGATACATTATTTGAAATTTGACCTCTGCTTTTGAGCAACTTGGGGTCAAGTGTCTCGCTCAATCGGACACTTCAACCTGCAGACAGCCGGAGGACCAACCTGGTGGTTAAAAGGAGGACCCGCTCTACCACTGAGCCACTATGAAAACAAATTATTTTCCATGGTGCTGCAGGAATAAGTCCTAAAACTCAGAAATGAGTCAGCGTTTTGACACTTCCGGTTTCCCTCGTTTCAAAGTCAATGTTTTTTGGTTAGATGCCTGAAATGAGGTCTGTGGTTAACAGAACCTTAAAAGCTTCAAAATATATATATCATAGAACAAAACGTTGTAATCTCTAAAAGTGTCTGTCTAAGTGTGTTAAGCAGCTCTCGTCCCACGACTTCGGTATTGAACAGGAAGTAGGATTTTGGAGGACTGAGGGGGGAGACGGATCAGCGGAATATGAGAAGGTCTCAGTCTTGACCTCCATCATGAACTCCAGATCCTCCTCCCTCCGTCCTGCTCTTAGTGGTACTGCATATACTTCAAGTTCAGATTATCAAATCACGTCTGAAGGGGGGAAACAACTGCCATGACTTCACATTTCATCGACCACAGAGCTTCACACATCAGGGTCTTGTGTGTTTTTAACGTCGTACAGGGAGGATGGGGACACGCGTCCTCTTCTCTCATCGCTCCTTGTTCTGGTGCTGAAAGGGTCACAATGTTCAAATCTGCTTCAAAATCTGACTTTGGATGCAGAAAGAAACTGGGAACCGTGATGATACACTTCAAGTCAATTTCAGACATTTCAAATGAGTGCAACGATGTTCAACTGGGGCCACAAATGATAAATGAGGAACTAAAAAAGGTAATGCGTAATGTTTAATGCTGCTTAAAAACATAATGTTATATTGTGCTCCTTTTATATTTTTTTCTTGTTGATTCTTGACATTTTCTTTTAATTCTAGTCGGTCATTGATGGTATCTGGTAGGAAGCTACAGATTCAGTACAAACCAGCCGTTGTTTAGAAAAGAGAATAATATTTTTTGTGAATTTGCAATATAAATCCAAATATTTTCACTCAGTTAAAAATAAAATGCCTTAGTTATGAAATGTGTTTTGTCACAGAGTGTATGACAGTCAGTCACATAACAAAGCAACTGTCTCTCTCCATTCCTTCTATCTTTGTCTCGTTTTCTGCCTCTCTCTCTCTCTCTCTCCGAGCTGTCACAACCACACCGGTTCAAAAGGGCTGCAAGGAGCCACGGCCCCCAGCAGTTCCTAATGGTATGAGACGCTTTCTTTTACGAGCACGTAGAAAGCCACAAAGAAATGCCGATTAGAGCGTCTAGCCCCAAAAGACACAAAGAAGTCGACAGCAAGACAAATAACAACTTAAAAAAAGGCCCTTAACCTATTTATCAAATGCTCAGAAATGTTAAAAAAAAAAAAAAAAAATTCAATGTGTTTGGATCATTTACATGATAGAATGAATACAGAAACATTCCTTGTCCAAGTAGTTATGCATTTTCTGAATCTTAACTTCAAGATTCTGTCAATCAAGGACGTCTCATGGCAACTATACTTCAGAAAGAACCAGCGTTTTGTCCCGTCAGTCAGTGTGTAACAGTAAGCGTCCTCTTCGTTCGAACGGCTGAGCTTTGAAATCTCCTTTTTAGAGAGAGAGGAGCCCACTGGACGAGAACCGTCGCACTGCATTACAAAGACATTATCATCAATATTTAATCCAATAATACGTAATAAAACAACAGAGGTTATCGAATGAATAATTCACGGTGCGTCGAGCTGCAACAGAATTGCGTCCAGAATTTATGGCACCTTTCTCACAACGCAACGGCGGACAGCAGCAGCTCTCCGCTCATTTTACATTTACAGCTTCGACGCTCAAGAATTCTTCCATGACAGTTGCAAGAAATATTCCAGCTGTCTGTATTTGTAAATGCCCAGTTCTATTTCATCTGCATGATCTGCAACGTCTAAGGTAGTTTGGCACATGAAAAAAAAAACCTTACCAGCGAGTCCAACCACACACCACCAGTCTCAATAACAGCTTCGTTCCTCAAGCAGCCGACGGAGCACTCAGAGCATTTCATAGTATTTTATTACACATGATAATAAACGTGAACATGATCAGTATTAAAGTGGGAGAAGTGAACAACAGGAACACCTGTCAAATCTAATATGATCTCAAACAGCAGGCCTGCAAAAAAAAAAAAAAAGCTTGTGAAGTGAAGTTCTGTTTATTGTGCACACACACAGAGTTTCAGATTCAGATATGACGGTCAGTTTGTGGAAGGTGTGAGTGAAAACCGGATTATTAATGAATCCATCCAACAGGAATGGAGGTGAAAAATCAGATGCAGCCACGTAGTTTTACTGTTAATTTTGTCTTTGATTTACTTTGAGGAACTCTGGCACATGCTCAAAAGCTTCCGTTCTTTTCCTCTCTGCTAGTATTTCTATTTTATAAAAAGGCGCGCTCATCCGCAAGGAGACCCTGTTCAACTGTACGCGGCTGGGATCGGTGTCTTCTTGATGCAGGAAACACACATTTGGCTGTGTGGGGAGAAACAAGCCCATCTGTTTGAGCCCATCCACTGCCTATATACTTTTAAAAAAGCTCAGGGAAAATCATTAACTTGTCAGATGACTCTCCACTTCTTTGACAGTGTCAAAAACTATTTCAAAGCTTCCCCCAAGTTAATATTTGTCACAGGGCTGCTGCGTTGCATTGCACAATATTGGACAGAGTGATGGTATTGTATCCAGCTCCTGCAGCCTGAATTCGTATATTCTCTGGCTATTACACTGTACTGGTGCTCCAACTGTGTTCAAACCGAGTGATGTGCAAGTTCAGTGCTTAAATTCGATATTTGCATTACCGTCCCAGGAATGATTTGATCATTCAAATTAATTCAAATCATACGCGGTGTGTAAAACAGAGGAAGGCTAACCCACGTGGCTCAGAGAGGAACACTTTGAATTTCAATATTTGGTTATCCGTGTATCCGCAATAAACACACACACTGTGCGGCACGTGTAGCTGCAATGCAAAGCTAACGCGTCTTAGCACGGTGTTCAAGCATTTCATGGTCTGGCAACCAATGATCAACAGCCCATAATGTTTCTTGATGAGGTTCTGTTGGGCTTGCTGTGTTTGACTCCGTGTCTCCGGAGCTTTGAGTCGAAGTGAAACTGACTGTTCAACTTACCGAAGCTGTGAAGGGGAAATCTTGGCTGGTCCATTCTGAGACTCCAGGGTTTCTGTCAGTTAACGGCACAAAGAAAAGAGAACATTGTGATTCATAATTACCTTTACAGACATGCTGGATTACATTTTTCCAAACTAAAGAATTCCCATGCTGTTATGTATTGTTTGTTGAGCTCAGGAGACTCTTTACCCAAAGACAAATCTGCTTCCCCACACTAAAGCTAACGTCAACAGTATTTGACAATATTAGCGAGCTGGTTAGCATAAAACATTAGCTCAGAATAGGTATGAAATCAAAGCTGGTTTTCAAATTTATCATAGAATTTTACGTTTATTTTCTTATCTCAACAATAACATTTTCAGTGGGACATATTCCTTCAATTGTCATGAACACTGCAGTTTATTTTGACTCCATCCCACATACACCTTCCTGCTGGAAATATTCCCCAGCTAATGCACTATTTCCTCCACTCAGAGTCATGTTGGATAAAAACTACAGTGCCCAGCCGTATCGTTTAATGAAACTTTTATTTGTAAAAAATGCCTAGAAATAAAACAAATGCAGAGTAACTCACCGACTATATGCTGTAAAAAATGATAAATATTAAACAGTGTGTTAAGAATAATGCTGCGCTTCATTTAAAATGAGCAGTTCATCTCATCACAACTGGTGTTAAAAATTACCTCTAAGAGTAGAACTGTATCTAAGGAACCTTGAGTGTCACCTTGGCCTCACACAAGAGGATACACTCCTGCGATTTCCCTGGTATAAACTTGAAATATGAGACCAGCTGACGTCTCTCAAAACACAGCATCAATCTCCCGTTACTCTGCACAGTCTGTCATGTTGCATACAACACCTCAAGGTTTAGTAGACACTCGCCTTGCCCTTTATACCGTATATTGTCATACACGTGTCCCTCATCTGTGTGTGTGTGTGTGTGTGTGTGTGTGTGTGTGTGTGTGTGTGTGTGTGTGTGTGTGTGTGTGTGTGTGTCTAAGGTGGCGACCTTCACGTCACTTCAGAGGCAAATATGTGAGCTGTTGTTATGGGCGTGTCGTTTCAAACTTAACTGAAGATATAACTGAAACATGGCACACGGGATAATGTCTGGAGGCCTCACCTCATACACACACCTCTGCAGACCACTTCATGCCCTGTTGGGTTTAAACACGCCCTCTTGCAGTGTGTGTGCATTAATTTAGTGTGCATGTGCGTGTGTTAGATTAGGTGAGTGTGCCTTCATCAGCACAATCTGAGCCCACTCTCTTCTTGCTGTGTAACGGGAGTTTCACTGGCCGACAGAAAGTCAGGCTGGCGAATCGTGCCTTTAAATACTAATAATATCCCCATTGACATCAGTGGAAAGCTCTTTTTCCACCTGCTATTAAATGGTGTTTAATAGATCTCTTATTTATTTTTTAACCGTTATGTGTTTCTGAATGCTGTTTCAGAGGCTTTTCTGCTTTGCCGAGGAGAGAACTTCTGGCGAATTCACTGAACTGTGCAGACAAGACACTAATGAGACCAGCAAAGAGTTTATTTTTCAAAGTCTGCAGGGCTACTTTTTGATGGTTTCTGTGTCTGCAAGATACTCAAAGTCATGGTACTTGTGTGAATCATTTAAATTTGAACAACCCTTTTAGTAGGGTAGGAGATGACTGGTGAGTCAGCAAAAATATCAGTATTGATGATTGTGTATGAAGACCCCACAGCCTCACGTCTTCTTTAAAAGCACACCCATACTATCGAGTGAGCTGTGCTATGCATGATGTCATCATATGACATCATATGGTATTATCACAGCCGCTTAACAGCAAGCATCAAGCTCCGAGCTCTGTAATTAGAAATCTGCACATCTGTGGCACAGTGTTATGTATGTATATCCTCCCTCTAAATAATCTGAGCGATTTAAAGTTTGTGCTGGAAGTCTGCGAGAATGGTGCATTCATGTGCATTCATCTTGCAGACAGGAGAATTGTCTTTTCTTTATTGGAAGTTACTGTGATCAAGTGGGATTTTATAAATTGTCTAAAAAGAACTGAATGAGTTTGAAATGACTAGGTTTCTTTTTTCAGCTCTGCTTGGTGATCCCGAGGAGCCAGTAACTACAACAAAAACAGCAGGTGCAGCTTTTCTTTTTTTTTTTCTCTCTCTCTATTCCGGTTTTGGAATAAAAAATAAATAAATAAAAAAAAAACACACATCCCCTCCACACTCCTATCAGTCTTTGTGGTTGACCACCTTAAATTAACTTGTGAGAAACATTGATTTTCCTTAAGATGTCGTGGTTCCTTGATACATTTCTACACCATCCTTTAAGACGTAGGCCTGTGGAATCAGTGGAGCTGCTCCATGTTACCGAAAACACACTCACAGATTTAACCCCCCCACCAAAATCTCCCTTTCACCACCCTCCTGCAGCCGGGGAGAACCGGAGGAGGAGAGGGGGTGGGCGGCAGCTGTCGGACACTCACCGCGGGCGTAGACGCAGGCGTCGCGGAGAGCTTTGTGCTTGTGGCCGGACGCGTCTTTCTGCAGCTTTCGCAGGATTTCCTCCATGCTGGCTCCGACGCAGCGAGCGGCGCTTTAATCTCACAAGGAACACGGAGACGTATTTTTAAGGGTACAGTGACAGTGACAGCATCCCTGACCCCCACCCCCACCACCACCACCACCACCCTCTGATGAAGGCGATGATTCATTCACCAACGGCCAGCCAATGATGTCAGGCCAGCCGTCAAATCCTCTGGATGTGGAAGAAGGAAGCTTCTCCTTTTTTTTCCCCTTTTTGTTGTTGTTGTTGTTGTTGTTGTTGTTGTCGCATAAAAACACCTCGCTTTGGCTTCCAGGAAGAGCAGCGAAGATAATATGACACCTGACAAAACAATCAACATAAATTGTCGCCTACAAGCACAACGGATGACGCCGCTCTCCCGTCCTCCTCGCCAGACGCGTCCTCCTCGGCACCGCCGCGTTTTGAAATCCGTTCCAGTGCGCGCGCGTCATCCCCACGGCGTCCAGACGCGCGCGCCTTGTTATCCCCCAAACTCAAGCTGCTGACGCAAGAGGAATGCCCCCCCCCACAGCGCCACCCAGAGTTTTCCGCTAAAAATAAAAAGGGGGGATTTTACTCCAACCAGGCAACACGGTATTTACGCCGCTTCCCCGCGGGGGAGCTAGAAACCGTGGAGGGGATCGTTGGAGTCACTGGAATGGGACTTCCTGCCTCGGCAGGGCGACAGGTGGAGCAAGCGTGAGGTGGAGCAGCCTTCTTCACCAAGAATGATCTTTTTTTTTTGTGCCTATTTTAAAGTAACACACTAACACGTCAACGGGAATGTTAATCAATAGGACAATAAATTAATCGATTTACAATATGCATAGAGAGCAACGACATGGGTATTTAGAAACATCAATTCAGTGTTGTTGTTTTGTTTTTTTAAAGTAAAATTTGATCATATTTTTTAATGTAACATCCGTAATACAGCTAGAGGTTAGTTTAGTATGTAGTTAGAAACAATTTAAAATACACAAACATAAATAAAAATAAATAATATCACAGTGCAGGAAGAGGCAGAAACCCAACTGGGCTTATTTAAAGCCTCCACCTATATACTATTAAAATGTCACTATTATAGGAACACAAAATTAATATACATAATAAATTACTGCGTAATTTTTATGACGAATGACGATGAAGATGTATTTTAACTTCCCTTTTTAAAGGAACAGAGTGAGATTTAGTGGCATCTTGTGGCGTGGTTGCAGATTGCAAGCTCAACTTGAAACTGCATCAAATGTTTTGCTACTGTCAGAACTCTAAAAAGTTCAAGGAAAATATTTCACAATGCATTATTGATGTTTTGTACAAGTATTTTGCATTATTTTATGAACATGTTATATTTGGATTCTTTACCTATGAGGAAAGGGCATATATCAAAAATCTATTAATTATTCTTGCCAAATTCTATATACACAAGTGCAAGTTGACTAGCCAAAGACCTATTTTTGTGTTTTTTACGAAGAGTTTAAACCATTTATAAAAACTATTAAATGCTGTACCAACAAAAAACAGTCATGGCCTGTGATATATGTATGTATTTACACAAAGATTATTTGTGCCTTAGTGTCCCCTTTTTCTATATATTATTTCTTTGTTTTTATTTTTTTATTTTTTATGCTTTTTTAAATTTCTGTCTATATATTCAAATACATTGGCCATATGTGACAGAGTGACAGTGAAGAGTTTGTTAACCTGATGCGTTAGTACTCATGATGTTAATAGACACCTGCCAGCCAGTCAGAAACCAAAATCTACGACCCTGTTGTAAACCACACACACACACACACACACACACACACACACACACACACACACACACACACACACACACCTACAGTGTCACGGTCCGTTCTTGTTAATCTCCAGAACATTTTATCTCTTTAAGATAAAATCAGTCATCATGATGTTCATTTCAACAACAAAGAGACATTTATATTCCCACAGACAGAGTGTGTGTCACCATGTGTCCACCGGATGGCAGTGTTGGATAAAAGAGTTTCTCCTATTTTCTATCGCTCTATCAGAGCCATCAAATCAACTACTGTTGTCAGAGCATCTCTGGCCTTTCAACAGTCAATGAGAACAAACATAAAAAAAGAAGCCGCTGTATCACACTATTTGACTTTACTTGTGAAATTGTTTATAGCGTTAACTTAATTGATTTCACCAAAATACACATTGATGATTGTCAGAACAAATCTAAATCAAAAGTATGTGGTTTATGGAGACAATAGAGTCCATTGTCCATGCAAAGGTTCTGTGTTTCTTATGATTTAATGATCCAAAGACAAGCGATTGAAACGAAACAACAAAGAAATCATGGCTATCGCTGCCTCTGTTAAAAACCGTAGGCCACGCAAGTGCACGCTGGTCCTACCTGCCTACACACGCACCTAATGTACTAAACAAGAAAATAATTAAACTAAACAGACAATTGTCAAAATCTATAAAAAATCTAATCTAATCTAAATAAAGCAAACATCTATAATAATCAATCAAACATTACTACTTATAACAACAACCTAATAATATTTTTCGCACGATAATTTGCATGTTCTGGTACACTTTTTATGAAAAAACAACACAATGTGAAATTTTTGGGTTTCGTTTTTTTTGGTTATGTCAACATGTTCTTTCCCACAAATCTGTGTATTAATGGATACAGCAAGTGGGAAAAAAAATATATCTCAGAAAAGGTTTTTACGCTTGAGATGTAAAAGTACATGAAGCGTTCAACTTAAAGTGAAGAACTGAAACAAACAGAAATGTCTGATTTCCATCATGTTTTCCACCTGGTTTTCCATCTTTGGAACTTAGAGCTCTTGTAATGACCTCATCTTGTTGTATCCTCCTTTTCTTCGTGCAGTGGTTTAATGTCACAGACTGGAGAGTTAGCTCCACCTGCTGTTCATGTATATGATCTTAAAACAACAGTAGTGGATGGAAACAAGAGTTCACACGTTTTATTTTGAGGATTTTATGGAAATCCTCGGTTAAAATGTGACCTTCATTCGGATGGAAACTCAACTAGTGCTCCAGGGGTATAAGAACCAATACATTTGAATGAATTTCAATAACTTATTTTTCTTATTTGCATTATTTTCAACTTTTGCAATAATGGTTGTAAACAGGATGGATTCATTTATTTAGCATATTCCATCTTCTTTATATGGGCTATTAAATATATATGTATATATTTTTTTATCTATTCTAGATTTATGATAACTGACTTCCGCAGCACTAACTTTCTCTCTTACTTACTACTAAGACTCTTGATTTCTGAACAAATTTATGAACCGTTCATTCATTCCAGAGTCGAAGGGCATTGCAGCAGAAAGGCTCTGTCACAGCGTGTTGAGTGTGAAGTGTTGTGTATGAGCGGGAAAACACCACAGGCCGAGCATTCAGCCCGTTTTGAGTAAATTACGTAAAGACACACTGAAGGACATGTTGTCAGCGTCCCACTTTCACCTGAACATTGTGAAACGTAGTGGCCCCTAATGGATGAAGCACTAAATCACCACAATGACCCAGTTTATTACAGAACACAAGGTTGGGCGTCGCTGAACCCGTTGCACTTTTAGCAAATGAACATTACATAACGATGTGAGATTTGGGTCGTAGCTGCACCAAAGCATCAAACCCCTCTGAGGCCAACCAATCGAATAATAGTAATAAATATGATATCAGACAATATCTGTCTGTTTCATGTGTCAGACGTAAACTATAAGACGCTGAGCTGAATATATCCCGCTTTTATGATAAAAAAAAAAAGTCAGAAGAACAATACTGTGTTCATAAAACTTTGGTTTCAGATTCAGAAATCCCAGATTGCATTGCTGTAAAACTCTATCTCTATCCAATTAGAGAGCTTCAGGCTCTCAGCTGTAACATTTTAGAGGCAGGACTTTTACTAATAACAGAAAAAGTATTTGTAAAGTGTAGTATTAGTACTAGAATCTGTATTAGAATCTGAATACTTCCACCACCACTGATAATGACATAATGTTTTGTCATTATGTGTGTTTTGTCATTCTGTGAGCAACATCACAGCAATTCACATTTCAAGGAGATGAGGCTTCTTTCGCCGTACGTGTTGTGAAGGTTTTTATTTATTGTATGGTCTCTGCACTGTTGTCAAGAAGCTCCCATTAGCACCACCGGCTCTCTTCCTCGGCTGAAAAGAGGCTGCAGCATATGTAAGAACAAGACAACAATATGAAACAGCCACCAGAGAAAAACACTGATAAAGAGACAGAAAAGAAAAGAATGAATAGAAGCAGAGAAACGACCTAGCACACGGCACTGCTGCATTTCTCCACTGAGTTTGAAAAGTAACACGGGCCTCCATCCCTGAAACTCAACCCTGAAGAAATAATCCATTTACATGCAGCCTGTGGTTGCCATGGCAACGGTGTATGTGGTTTGACAACAGTGTTGAGGCAGTTACTTTATACTTTAGTTCGAAATTCAGCGTTCAGCAGCTGGTGTATCCGTTAGAGTGGTGGAAGTA
>JACSYO010000412.1:1050000-1135000 GCA_016806645.1 Ophiodon elongatus
GAACATCCAGAAATCAATCTCTGTTTTAAACACGTCCTTTACCCTTAATATTGATATTTCCACATATACAATCTGTATTATTATAGATTAATCTACCACTTTTACTAGCTGCAACATTAAAGTGATGAACACATTAATGCATCAATAATTATAGTCCTCTACAGTATTTTGCAATTGCTAAAACCAAATTCCCGAAACTGGGGACCTCTTTGTCTCTCTACATAAAAAATAAATAAATATATATATATATATATATCATAAAATATTAACATCTCTTGTAAAAGCAAACACTTCTTTCCACTGCTATTTTAACTTTTCGAAAATGACATATTTGTATCACAAAGTTACAAAAACGTCAAATAAATAGTTGTTTCCACATGCTAACTGCATACTGACGCACATTATAAAACTCTATTGTCTAGAGTCTTTAGCATTTTCATTTGAAGCATGTTGTAAATTTAGACTTTGAACGCAAATAGAATTTGTTTATTCTCAATAAGTATATACTCAACAGTATCAGACATAATTACTTTAACTGAAGACGACATGAGCATATTCACTGTATTGTACTGTAAATAAAAGTCCTCCAACTCTTTCTCCATTATTGTCCTCCATTGATGCGCACACCAAAGAGCAAACCTGAATTCTATTTATAATGTTCACGTTCTGATTTCTTAGTGATCTAATTGGTTAAAGGTGTTATCGCAGTTGCATTCTGGGTGCAGATCATTTATGATTGAATGTGGTATTTCAATAGCACTATTTTGCAAATTACAATAATGTTTCTAATGTAGATAACTGTGTGTATTTATTTGCAAAAAGTGTCAAACTTAGTTTACTTAGTACTTTTACTTTTCGTACTAGTATAGTTTGATGCTAATATGTGTGTACTAAAGTAAAACAGTATTTCTACACTATGGTATTACTACTTTTACTAAAGTAAAAGATTGGAGTACTTCTTTGGACACTTTTGGATCTTCAACATAACTTTAAACAAAGTCTGAAGATTTAAACACTTGGATGCAAAAAAGTAGTTTAATAAAATGAACAAATGTGAAACATTTAATTCCTAAAAAAAATGTTTATTTTTAGGAGATGTAAAGTGATCCATAAACATCATCGGGCAAACTGTGACAAAACATAAATGGTTCTGACCTTAAAACATGAGCTGTTTGATTAAGAAATGTCTTGAAATAGGAACTGATGTTATGAATTACGGAGTAATAATGTTGATATACACACAAACCCACAATACACAAAGAAGAATATACAAGTTTTATCGAGTGATTATAAAAGATAGATTTCCAGCATGACCTTTTAATGAAAAGATATAGATTGAATTAAACGTTCAAATATTTAAATGTGACTGTGTGCTTTCACACAACTCCGTTGTTGATGATATGTTATCAATCACAGCAGCTGTATAAACTGCTTTCATGTTTGTCGCCTTCATTATTGTTTCCTTATGTTGAGGTGTGAAGCTCTCTTAAGCCCCTCAGGCTTTATTTCATCCACCAGTCTGCTTCATTATACCTTATTATTTTCAATACAGATATGAAACAAAAGTCGGCGCACTCCAATTGTAAACATGTGCTAGACTCTTTTATTGTTTTTAAATCGTTTTCATTTCTAAATTCTAAAATAAAATTTTAAAACGTTGGACGTAATGCAAATGCCTTTTATGTTTATGTTTGAAAAGAAAGTGATTCCAATCCAGCAGTCTTGGTGGTGGATGTATTATTATTATAAATGATGGGGGAAACATTCGATAAAAACAAAAAAAGATCATAGTTGCATATCCATGAATCCAAATAATCATGAGCAGATAGATCTTATCAAGTTAAGAGCATTATCATGTGTAACACCACAACGTTTAAAAGACAGTTTAAAAAAAAAAAAGGATAAAAATTGATGCAGCAGAACCAGAGATATCATCATTTTTATTCTTCTCCTCCGTCAAAATCTGGCGCCTACATTACCCACAATGCAACTCAACCAGCTGTAAATTGAATATCAGATTAATGTGTGTTATGCTAGCAGCGGCTAATGTAGCCTGCAGCATATAGCCTGCAGCAGAGATGAGCAGCGGGATACAGAGGTCTGGTAAACTCGCTTCTTTCCAACTCCACACCTCCAGATTGTTTTACTTTTTCAAACTTGCCCCGCCCTAAAGCATACCCTGCTGTATTGTCAGTTTAACTCAAAATAGGACCATAGTTTACTACATGAACAGCATGCTGTATTAAAAAAATAAGTGAAACTAGCAATTGAGACCATAAACTTGTGTTTACAATGTTTACTGAGGTAATAAATCAAGTGAGAAGTAGGGTCATTTTCTCATAAACTTCTATACAATCAGACCTCTTTTTGCCACCAGAGGAGTCGCCCCCTGTTGGCTATCACACAACACTCACAATCTAGCGGGGAATGAGAGGAGATGGTATAAATACTGTGGAGGGTAATTGGGGAAAGAGGAACAGGTGAGCAGGTGGATGAAAGAGTCAGGAAGTCTCAGAGTGTCTGGAAACGGAGGATCAGACTAAGTGAAATGAAAACAAGGCCTGTTGTTTCCTGTATTGATTTCTCTTCTGTGACATTTTTGTATCTATTTGTATCTATGGGGAACTACAAACTGCATTTCCAATGTGTAATTGCATGACAAAGAACAGATGTGTACATTTACCCTGTTGAGAGTCTAAAGTCTGTGGATTGTATCATGAAATACTACTTTAGGTGTTTTTGTTATCAGAAGAGCCACTTTCCGTAGTCACTATGTAGTTGTCATGCACAGATATTATAAAAAATAACAATAAAAGAAATATTGGCATTGATAGGCATGTGAAAAAATGTACTTGAACTTAATCCAAAGTTTTGCAGAATATAAATATAATATACAATACAATGGTAATACAGTGTATAAATCAGTTAGTAGAGTAAGCCTACACATTATGCAGAACAGCCCATTTAGAATAATATATAGGTTATATTATTGGGTCATAGTTATGAATGCATTAATGTGTTCATCGCTTTAATGTTGCAGCTTATGGTGGAGCTCATTTTAATTGCTTTATATAGCCTACTGCTGCGTAACATAATACAATATAATTAATTATTTTTGTTATATTTTTATTTTAATAATCTGAATGTGTCAAGCTGTCAAAATGTGGTGGGGTAAAATGTACAATATTTTATTCTGAGAAGGCTAGAAGTATAAAGTAGCAGAACATAGAAATACTCAACTAAAGTTCAATCGGCTGCATACAAAATTATGTAGAAAATGTTCAGCAGAATTCCGTGTATTTTGTTTTACGTTGTGTTTTAATGTTGATTTAATGCACCTTTCATTAAAAACGTTTTTAATTAATTAATCCACCTGCTGCACATCCGCTCACCTGTCAGTCATCTCTCTCTCTCCCTCTCTCTCCTCCCTCAGACAGAGGAGGGGCGAGGAAGAGGAGGCGGAGGAGGATGAACGGCGGGAAGAGCGAGCTGCTGCTGCTGCTGCCCACGCGGCAGAGCATCATCTCGTGCGGCGACCGCGAGCCGAACTGCACGGCGCGCACCACGGAGACCCTGGCGCTGTCTGCAGCATCCGCGGTGAGCGGCAACGGCTCGGCAGTGGATGCGTACCGACTCGCGGAGCTCCAGCTTCCCGCCTCGGCCGCCCCAACGGTCAGTAACTTCTCGGTGTTTCCCTGTGTTGCGGCTCCACGCGGCTGGAAACGGCTCAGTCGTGGATATAGTTTGTCACCCAACTCCATAATATTTGACGCTTATTGGCAAAATAATGTCAATGGAGTAATGTGGCAATATTCTACTCAAAAGTCTCCGGGAGTAGTGTTTCTTTCATTCTGCATGCATTTAATTCATCAAGCAGTAAATCATGTAACGCATGTGTGTCTTTTGAGAGTTAGTTTGCTCTTTATTCCTTACAAACCTCCTTACAAAAAAAGGAAAAAGAAAGAAAGAAAATATTCAATGGTAATTTAAATAGTGCCGAATTGAGTAATGAATCATATTGATTGGAAAACAATCTTATTACATACTCTAGAGTAACAACAATTGCCAGTAAGCAAATCAATATTAAATACACGTATTATACAGAGTTCGGTGTGCTCTCATATCAAGGTTACTTTCAAAGATGTTCAAAATGCAGCTTCTTACATTAGATGACATATATTATTGTCACATTATATTATTGATAATATCATCAGGTCATAGGCTACTAATTTAAAAGATGAACTACAACTTAAATGACCAAAATCCCTTTGGTAACAGATGAATCATCACATTGAAAATACTACAAATAGATGTTTAATGGACAGTTTCCATTTTGTTTTTGATAGTTTGTTATATGATTATATGTATTAGTTCAGCCTATAATGATATTTGATGAATAAAAATGTGAAGTGTTTTACTGTGCGCTCAAATCCTCCACCGATTTCTGCAGACCCATTTCAGTTTGTCTGCATTCGCAATGTTGTATTATCAGAGATACAGAGGGATGTGCTGACTGCACGACGTGTCTCTTGAACGCATCGGCGTGAAATGCATGAATGCAACTTTCCTCCCCCGAGGGCTTCGTTTGGTTCATCAGACACACTGTGCGGCTGTTTGCGCTGTAAACACATAACACTTGGCTGCACAATAAAAAAAAAATACATCTTAGATTATGCCTGATGCTGCACCAGTCTGGTGTGGACACCACAGAAGCTGCTGTGTGGTATCAGAACACACGCGCGTGCACACACACACACACACACACACACACACACACACACACACACACACACACACACACACACACACACACACAGAGAGATCAAGGGATGCAGTGCAGAAATGTTTCTCCTTATCGCTCTGCTTCACCGACACCTCGGAGCAGCACACAGACGTCACGCTTCACAGCTGAAAGGTCGACTTTATTTTCTCCTCCAGCGGTGAGGTTACTGTACACACCTGCAGCATGTGCAGGTGATCGGGGGGAGGACTGATAACGCACTTCCTGAGGATCATGTTGTGTTTCCGTGTATTGATTGCACATTTTCCAAATGCTGCATGTTGATGAACAAACACATATCGATGTATTTATTCAGAACATTCTTCTGCATCTGCAAATGTTGTATTGATTGGACATTGGTACATGTGTTGTCTTTGTAAAGCTGTTCTAGCTGCCAGCCGCGGGTCACTTTCACGGCAACTTTCCACTGACCACCATTAAGTTGATTTTATGCAGCTGTTATCAGTCAGAAAATTAGTAGTCCCTGACAGTGAAGGTCTTTGAGAAGATGATTTATCGTTGGCTGTACCAAATAAAACTAATAAAGTCAAGTACTAATACTTTAAATGGCTCCTTAAGAGAAACATATACTGGTCAGTGTACAAAGTCCCTAATGCGTACTTTTACCTTTGGTACTTAAGTATATCTTAATGCAAATACTTTTATAGAACGGACATTCACATTCAATTTAACGCAGCAGGACGGCCATTTTACATGTGCTTTTTTTTCTTTTTTCGCTCTACTCCTATTATATTTCTATGGGAGTACCTCAAAATTGTACATTAGCACAGTACTAAATGTAAACGTGCGCTTATTTACATTCCACCACTCAATCCAGTCACCTTTGTTGGAAGATAAATCTTGATCGATACAAATTATCGGCTCACTTGTTTTAATTGTTCTATTACAGCTGTCATAGATAGGCGGCCCACAGGGGAGATTAAAATGATGTTATTCACAAAAACAAACAATAGACGAGTAGCTTGTGGTTGGAGCTCGGGGACCTGGGTGGTAGCTACTCTACGACAGGGAGGCTGTGTTGATATTCAGCTGGCAGGTTGATATTTACTCAGCTGGTTCAAACCTGCTTTCCTTCCTGACAGAAAAGTTATGGCTCCGCTGCCTCCATTTGTCTCCGAGATAAGAGCTCAGATCAGAGATGGAGGGAGTCACCGTCCTCTCCGGCTCTTTCTCCTCCACCTCTCTGTTTTGTTTTTTTTTCGGCTCAGAGTTAGAGGTCAGAAAGACATTTTCTGTTCCCATTGATGGTGTCCATGCAGATAGTCTTGGTTGTATTTATTCAGATTATGAAATATTAGTCTGAGGTTTCTGTCTCCTTTAGTTACTGTTGCTGCGCCTGCAAAGCTTTTTGTTTTCTCAAGAGTTGCCTGGTTATAGAGATATCGGTCGTATATGAAACTCCTGAGTATCTTGAGTAACCAGTCCATGATTTCTGGAAAGAGTTTTTCAAATGTTTTTTTTTTGGGGTGCTTTGAGCACCACAAGCCGAGTGCTATATAGTCGCATTATATTGGAGAGGCAGACATCCCTATGGCCGATATCTTCAAAACTAGGCAACTCACACCAAAGCAATCTAGAATGATAAATAGAACTACAGGTTTTTGGGGTGAACCGTCTCTTTAAACAATGTGTGAAGATGATATTGTTAGCTTCTAATTCCCTGAGTTTCTTCTCTGAAATTTAAATTATCAGCTCAAGTTTTTGCCTGTCATATGTTTGCATTAGCATTGAATTTGTTTCGAACAAAGCATTTCAACAAAACCAAAAAAAAAAGTGATTTTGTGTTATTGTAATTATATAAATATAATTCATGGTGCTGTCAGATTGATGCTGGCCCGCCCTGTTGATACAGGTGTGTGTGGCAGAGTAAACGCCAGCAAATGTAGATTAAAGCAGAAAGTTAGATAAAAAGATGTTGTGAATTTGGGACATTCAGTAAATTTTGACTTTTGGACTGAGATCATTACAAAGACAAGGACACAGCGCTGTGATACTTGCAATGTGTGTGTTTTAGAGAAAGGGGGGGAGAAAAGGTAGAAGCAGGTCGACTAATACACGCATTGTTTCTGGAAATTATTAATAGTAATAATTTGAATGTCTGTGAGAAGCAAAGGTCGCCTCGCTTGGCCTGGTCCCCCGCGGTGCCCTCTCCTGATGGCTCGCCAACTGTTGTGGCTGGATTTCTTCCAATTATTGTGTATTCTGCTCGATGATGGCTAACTTCCTTAAAACCTAATTCTGTATAAACTTCACAACTATTTCCTATCTGACTGCTAGTGAGGCGCCACAGGAACTCACTTACGGGACCTCAGTAATTGAACACCCACAGAATACCAGAGAGATTGGATCAAAGTTCAATTCACGTAGATTTATTTGCAATGCACAGATTACAAATAACTCGAGTTGCTGTCCGGAAGTACAACCCACGAACATTCAGAGTGACATAGTTTTTATAATGACACATTCTGATTCAGGTTCAGCCCCCAGTCCCACCTCTTAACCCCGCCCCCTGCGGCCATTTTGACCTCGTATCAGGTGACCTAATGTCTCACACACATTTTACCCAGTTGACGCCATCTCAATAACGAAACTGATTATTTCACTGTCTGCCTCATGTTTATTTTCCCGTGCCATAATATTCCCCTGCTACCCGCCATAATATCCACAACAGCTGAGCCTAAGGGGCTAACTTATCGTGACCTTGTCGTCTTCTGCCTTCACTGGGCTCTCTTCTCTGTACCTTATCTCCTGAGTCTGTCTACCCCCCCCCTTCTATGGGCCTGCTTACAGCTATACGTGAATGTAACTTTATAATACAATGTCAGTGATTAATCAGATACATAAAACTATGAATATCGTGCTCTTAATAACCCTAATATATGTGTTCATGCGGCTTCATAGTTTTCCTAAGCGTGAGACATTTATTAAGCATACACATAAAATATTTTCCTTCAAACCAACGTTATGAATTAAGCTTTGAACTATTAGGTAAAGCCCTACTTATAATAGTAATTATCCCTAACTCCAGCAGGAAAGACATCCAAACTCGTTAGCAAAAAGAATGCAGATGCACCTTTAACGGGTGAGGTAAGGACCCAGAAGCAGTACAATGGACACAGAGAATCGTTGAGCAAAGCTTAATCCAGGCAGAAGACATACAAGAAAACAGTCTCGGAGCAACTCTTGTGGAGACGTCCACTCGGTGGAACGCCAAGCCGTCAGGGGAGAAGGCAGACAGAAACCAGAGGAAGCATAAGCTATTCTTGTGGTCGGGGACAGAAGGCTATGGCGGTTTACCGGAGCAAAGGCAAGGTAAGAATCTCGTGGTCGGGGACAGAAGAGCGAGTCGTTTACCGGGGCATAGGCAAGGCAGAGAAGTCCAAACTGGCAGGGTTCGGCAACGGTAAACCAGTCGGAGGGTAAAAGCTGGAAAGTCTGGCATAATGCGAAGAACAATCTGACAGTGAGTGTGTGTGAAGCTGGGGTTTAAATACTGAAGAGAGTAGGTGCAGCAGATTGGGCAGGTGGGAGTGATAGAGCTGACGAGGTGGGTGTGACTAACAGGTGCACAGAATAAGCTGATTAGGTGAGTGAGAGATAGAGTAGCAGGAGAGAAAGGAAGTTGAACTGTGACAGCACCAACTTTGGTTGAATTCTTTGGTTTTAAACGTGATTTGTTAGCTTCGCGATAAACAAGTCGTGACTAAAGATACAACACAAACACAAATGTTCGCTCCCATCTTAAAACTCACCATCCAACAGAATACGTAAGTCTGCCACCGATTCCATCCACAAAGAGCAGCCTGAACTAAACTCCAGTTACAGTGAGCAATTAATTATCAATCATTTGGGCTTTTGAAAAAGCAATATAATAGAAATGAGATAATCAAAGGCTGTACAAGGCAGTTACTAGCAGTTGATTGATCTGATTTATTAATATAAGCATGCCCTTGTGTTAAACAGTGCTTACTGTGCCTCTTCAGTCCAGAGATTAATATATATGTCCGCCTCTCACTTTTTTAGACCATAATCTCATATATAATTTTTCTTAAAGCATTATCGTCAGTAGGGGGATTTCATATCGCCCAACCAACCAGACTGTCCTTGATGTGGCAGTGAGAGCGTACAAAAGGAAAAGACTCACTGTCAACACCACCAAGACAGAATATACCTGCCCTTTATGAACAGCTGTCAGCAGTGGCGTCCTTCAAATATCTGGGGAGCCTTCTCTGAGTATAGAAGCATTGACAATGACATTCAGAGCCGCATCAAACGGCCATCAGCTGACTTTGAGGGAAACTTCAGAACAGCGTGTTTCAGAACAAGAACCGTCATCCCTCCACAAAGGTCGACGTATACCGAGTGGCCTGTGTTACCACCATCTATAGCTTTGAAGCAGAGGCAACCTACAGCCTTCACATCAAGTCCCATGAGCGCTTCCTCATAACCTGCCTCAAACGCATACTTTGTGAGCTTCACATCTGTGGTGCATGAAGTACTTTCATCCCATAAGAATGTTGAATTGCATGTCTGTGATTTCAAACCACTTTCATATAGATAAGATAATAACAATGTATTGATCCAACAGCACAAGGACATAAATAAGAACAGATGAAAAATAAATAATGAAACAAAAGTAAAGTAAGTAAAGTACAAAAATATAAAATAAAGAATATAATTAAATTATACAATTCAAACACTAATAC
The DNA here is from genome assembly GCA_016806645.1 of Ophiodon elongatus. Taxonomy (NCBI): domain Eukaryota; kingdom Metazoa; phylum Chordata; class Actinopteri; order Perciformes; family Hexagrammidae; genus Ophiodon; species Ophiodon elongatus. The sequence goes on from JACSYO010000412.1 coordinate 1,059,508, forward strand.
TAAACTAATACTGCAGTACTGTCCGAAGTAATGTGTTGAGAAGCAGTAAAGTAAGAAAAAGTACACATAAGAGTACTGTGATACCGTCTACTTTAACAGTAGAATAATATATAATATGATGAAGTAAAAAAAAACATTGTGTCTGTATTAATATAAAATGATGATATAACATGATGTAATAAAACATATTATCATAATATAGTATGGGATATGATATAAGGTGAAGGGATAATGAACTAAAAGGCATTCTGAGCCTTTTTGATTATGAAAGGGTAATAAATGCTCTAATCAATATTGTTTCTTTGTGAAGCTCAGAAACATGTTTGTGACAATGAAAGTATGCAGTATGTATGAATGTATGTTTGTAGTGTCGCTGTTCTGTGAGAACCACGTATGTCTAAAAATAAAAACAGCCATCTTTTCAGCTTTGTGAAGATGCATTTTCAGCTGATCGAAGAGACTTTTTAGATATTCATTTAGCTAAATGAATTAAAGGTATCAGATAAATTGTAGATAATAGCAGTGGAATAAATAAGTGCAATATGTACTTCTGAGATGTAGTGGAGTAAAAGTAGCATGAAATGGAAATCCTCATGTACATGTACCTTGAATCTGTACTTAAGTACAGTACTTGAGCAAATGTCCTTAGTTAAATTCCATCACTGGCATCAATTACTCTCATACACCTATTAGTAGAAAGGAGGACACGTGATTGTGTTGGGGATCCCAGACGTCCCCTGAAATGACTTAAACTCATATTTGTAATCCGTTAATCCAGCAGCAGGTTTTTTTAGACCCTCGGCAGACGTTTAGTATTTTGGCTCCCTCTCATGATGCGGGATGCACAGCTGAGTCTGCCGGCAGCCGTCTGACCTCACGTCACACAATCATTGGTGTGTTGGTGAATGTTTTTAATTATCATGGCAACCGCTTGGAGAGGCTCTGCCAGCGCTACACGGCTGATAAAACTTGATGTGAATTTCCACAAAAGTTTCTAGAGGTCATTTGTGATCTCTGAGTCAGAATAATAATATAAAGTCTGCAGAGGATTAAAGTTTGATCGCAGATACAGTTTATTTATATTACTGTAAGTACTACTACTACCACAACCAATACTACTGTTACTATTTGTTGTGCTGCAAAATTAAAACTTCAAATACGCTGTTAATACTTCAATACAGAATTTTAACATAAAGTGACGTGACTAAGGTCAGACTTAATGCCATGAAGCAAAGGAAACTAAACTGATGTGAAGTAAAGATAGTGAGATCAAAAGTAAAAACATTGAGGGTTGAAAACTGTTACCACGATAGAGGTAGAAAAGAAACTGTATGAAGTGGACGTAGTCACTGCGACATCACTCCTTTGGTCTGTGGACTAAGGTTTTGAAGCCTCGAGTTCGGCATTTTGTCCGTCGCCATTTAGTTTTTTGCAACCAGAGGTGACAATAGAGCAAGACATTGGAGCAACAAGACATTTTTAGCTGACAAAAATGTTACAATCAACTTTAATGAACTGAAAACACACTATGAAAGGGATAAAGTTACAAGACAAAAATAGAGATAACTCCCAGACCGGACAACGCTGTAGTAGCAACCTGTCAATCACAAGGTAGCCACGCCCTAAAGCCTACCATGCTTTATGGTCTATTTGACTCTAAAAGGGACCATAACTTACTAAATGAACATCATGCTGTATTAAAGAAGACTTAAAACTAGCGACTGAGACCATAAACTCATGTTTACAATGTTTACTGAGGTAATACCTCAAGTGAGAAGTAGAGTCATTTGCTCATAGATTTCTATACAATTGGATTCCTTTTTGCAACCAGAAGAGTCACCCCCCGATGGCCAGTAGAGAGAATGCTAGTCTTTTAAAAGTTTTTTCCTTACCTGGGGCAGTTTGGTAATTTGCTGCCAAGTCATTGCCTCGTACTTGTAAGAAGTTAATATTTCTTTTTTAAAAGATAATAATTGTGGTCACCATGATCAATGATCTCTACAGCACACATTTGAAAGTTTGCCTTTTGAAGAAACGCTTGAAATTAAATACCTTGGTGCTGCCCAATATTGTTATAAACCAAACATCTGGTAAAAATAATCAGAAAAGCTTTTTGCATATACAATTAACTTTTCTTGATTTGGTGCATAACAATAAACAAAAAGCAAATTGCACAATAGAAAATGTGAACAAAATATAAGAAATACTGCTCCTGATCAGATTTAACATGAGGTGGTTCTTCAGGACAAAATATCAGATTGCTAGGTTGTCAGAGAAGTTTTGCTTTCCGTGTGTGTTGTTTGGAGGGGGTGGTACCTGGTCAAGAACAGGCTTTAAAGATCTCAATCAAACATGAAAGCAGCAGGACAATGTGGTAAAATTGGGAAACAAAGTTGTGCAACTAAATACAGTTTGTAGTCATTTTACTACATAACAAAATAAAAAATATGTGGAGGGCGGAGAATGAATTAAGGATTCTCACACTTTTAATATCCTTTGGGCTCTTTGCAGGCACCGCTTGTCACCAATATCACTGATACTCAGTAGATAGTACCAACGATGTTCTGGTCGGTTTTAATCACCAGTTGTAGAGCTCTTCTATCCATGGCCGTGCACATCCCTGCCACTTTGTAATGTTTTCAGTCAGGATGCTTTCTATTGCCCCTTTGTGAAAGTTAATAGCTTAGCACAAGAATCTTCCTAAATTTCCTTAAGAAATAGTGCAAAAAACTGCATTTAAGGGGTTACATTTCACTCGGTAGAGAGTTAATAGGTAAAAACGTATGTCTTCATTCTGCTGTAGTACAATGGAATAGTCTAAACAAAAGCTTCTATGAGTGATCTCATGAAAGAGAAGGGATTTGATCTTCAATCATCGGTTTTCCGAAAGCCGTCTCAGTCTGAACAGAAGGAGGTTTATGTTGAACTGAAGCTGAACCTGAACTGTGGACAGACGCTGACGCCAAGTACCAGACCGGGAACAACAAAATAACTTCCTGTTGTCAAAACTGAAGACATAATGAACATGTCAGATGTGTGCATACTTTGCATAGCTGTGTGGATGCAGTATATTTCAGTGTTCAGGAGGCTGTGACTGTCAAGCCAGACTGAAACAAAGACCAATAGGCGTCTCGATAATCTTGAGCAAAGCTTTAGTTGAACTGAGTTAGCTACAGTAATGTCCACTTGATAATTTACCTGCTAGCGCCGTAAAAAGTAAAATATTTCCCTCGGAGATGTGGTGAAGTAGAAAAATAAAGTAGCATGAAAAGAAAAGACTCAAGTTCAAGTTCATCAAATTTGTCCATGAATGCGGTACATAAATAAAGGTTAAACTTACATTCCACCCCTGCTCGTTTTGGAAAAGAAATGATAAACAACATATTTCGTCATTTAGTTTGGAGGCTGAAGAAAATGCACGGCGCTCAGGAAGTCATCTCTGAACAAATAAAAGGAGGCATGAAGGGAATGAAAACAGACAGTAAGGATAAAAAGATCCATTGATAACAGGAAATATGTGCAGCTAATATATATAGAGTATCATATCACTCCCACACACACGCACACACTGCAGGGATTTGAGGCAATAATGAGATATGTGAAAGTCTGTTTCATATGTGTATTAGATAATAACCTTTAGGTGAAGCTGGGGCTGGATTTATAGAGTCAAAGGATCTCATATTTAACTCTTTTTGGACCAAAACTCAGGATTACTGAAGCAGATTTAAAGGACTGGAATGCAACCCCTACAGACTGTATTATTTAATGTGGAGGAAAGTCCATGTATTCAAGTATTACAGTATGAGTATTTCCATTTTTCCTGCTACTTTAAGCTTCTACTCAATGACATTTAAATACTTTTACTACATAAATCTAGAATACTTCTTTTGTTTAACTGCTGATACTTCCAGTATGTGAAGCTGATAAAACCTCTGTACTTTTTTAAAGAATAATTTGGGATTTGAATACTTCTTCCACCCCTGATTATCTAACTGAAATCAGATGTAATAATAAGGTTTTTTTTAATCGGTTTATAAACATCAAGAACTTGAGGCTTTTTTCCCAAAAACATAAACTTTGCGTTCCTGTTGATCGTTTTTCAAATAAGCTTCAAGGTTGATGTTTTTCCTTCTAGGCAGCCATCGGTCTAGTTTTCTGAGATACTTTTTTCTCCAAATAAAGCAGATCATTCATTTATTATTTCATGTAACTTTGTGTTACTGTCATGTTGTAATTCAGTTATGGAAAGACAGTCCACGCTAACACATTTAAGAACACTTTGACATACAAAATTAGAGAGCTGGCTGATAAAAAGCATTTCATTGCAGAGTTGTCTCCAGAAAATGAACGTGAGACGACAAACAATACGTTTTGTTAAACAAGATGATTTGTCTTTGGATGTTTTCTAAAATCTGAGCTGTCGAATTTCAACATAACATAAAACGTGTTTTGGAGATGAAAATCAGACCTGGGAATGTTTTATAAACATGCTAATACTTTTAAATGTTAAATAACGAGGCAGAAAATATCCTTAGCCTGTGCTTTGTTGGAGCCACCAGTCCATAGAGGACGTTTGAACAGGTCAAAAGAAAATTTAAAACATCTCTTCATACTGATAATCTGTAAATAATCCCTCCTGCTGGCCCCAAACTTGTATCTTCCAAACACCAAAGGATCGTGGTGTCATAGAAGCTGTTGTAATTGTAATAAAGTCCTGATCTGTTGACTCTTCACTGAGGAATGAAGTTCACAGATGGGTCAGGTTCAAAAGGCCAGCTCACAATCCAGCTAAATGTAAACCTGTTTGATCTTAAAGTTCAGCATGTTTACATGTTCATTCTGTAGTTTTATACTGTCTTCTGTGGATAACTGGTCCAGCTGTGAGGTGTATCCAGATGTTTCCACAATCAGTGACAGAAAAACAATAAATGTCAGCTTTTTCACATTGGCATGCTGATGTTAGCATTCATCTCAGACTGACAATTAATGGGACTAGTGGAAGGGCTAGTTGGTGAACTACTGTAATTAGCAAGCTAACCGCTAACACACTAGCCAGCTAGGAAGGGAGTGTATCTATATTCCCAGGGTTCTACTTCAGGTTCCCAGCTTAAATCCATCTTGTCACAAGATCACTCAGGAATTGGTGGATCACATATCAGACAAAAATCCTTTTTTATCAGGCTTCAAATAATGCATTTGTGTCTGGCAAGCCAGAGCACGGACCAATCAGCTGAATGGATTTTTACTATTTGAATTTGAAACATCCATCTACCTTCGTTCTTTTGCAATTTTAATGGCACTGATAGCCCCCACCAATCTCTTACAATGTCAGGCCTTGTCCACACGTACACAGGTTTTAAAAAAATGTTTACACACATATGTGCATTCACTATATTGAGGCTTCAGACGGAGATCACAGCTACAAGCTACATTATCGAAAGACTTGCCCACTGGCTTTGACGGTGCCTTAAGCTAGTTTTAGCATTTATTTCCTAAAACTGTGCTCATGAGGACAGGTTTTTTTGTAAAATGCAGTTTGCAAAAACAAATATATAACAGTTTACTAGGCCTCAGTTAATATAAAATGACACACATGCTCAAAACTAAGGAAAAAGGCTGTAACGACTCAAAACAGAAGACGAGCAACAGATAAACTTTGAGAGAACGGAGCTCTGGAACAATACTGCAGTTTGAAGAATAACCCAAAGTTAGGATATTGCACATTAATGATTGCAAGTAAAGGAAAACCTTTTTGTCAAACTTGATATCAGCCTTCTAAGAATCTTTTTAAATATATATATATAAATATATGGAACATAGAAAGCTGTGAACAAAGGTTTGACCCTGTTGTGAACCTACTAGTGCTTATCAGTCACATTATCTCTCTGAGCTTCTTTATATTGTCTCTGCACTGTGCTGTTACCTGACATTTTGTTCTTATGTCATTCTATAAAGAGCTATTGAAGAGGGATAAAAAGCTGAATTTCAAATAATTTTAGAAGCTTGTTAGCTCGGCTGCTAACGGGGACAATAAGTTCACAAAGCTACAAAGCTCAACAGACCAACACCAGACCTGATTGAGTGGCAGTTAAAAATGAGAAATGTGAAAGGTAATTCAGAGACCAGTGTTGAGGATTTAAGAAAGGCAAAGCTGTCTCTCCATCTTTCATCCATCCAGCTGTTTAGTTCCCTGCTGTGTAATGACTGTTACAGCACAACTAATAACAGACTTGTAATCTTGTTCGACATGTAGATGATGTGGATTCAAAGTGCTTCTTTGGCTCAGTGAGTCTCAGAATGCAGAGCTCCACATCAGTCCGTCTGAAGGTGAAGCCATGTGAAAATAAAGTCTTCTGTCTCTGTATGAGATCAATCAGATTCTTGAAACACACAACTGATAAGCCTGGTTTCATAGGAAATGTATACCTTTTCATTTCAGTTCACTGGTACAAAAAACAATCATGTTTTTTGTCAGTTGTGTATGAAAACAGACTTTACAGTAAACTCTTGTTCAACACTGAGCACAATTAAACTCCATTCAGCTTATTTTATTGGTATTGAAACTAGATGTCTCTAATCCTGAATAAATAAAACAAACTATCTGCATAGATTGATACCGGAGGAGCAAAAAATATGTATTTGTTTTGTGATAAACTACGTCTTTAGGAAACTGAAGTCGCACTTAACTGGTCAGATATTTAAACTGGACTCATTTATTTTGCACTGAAAGTTAAAATGTATATATATATATATATATATATATTTAAAACAGAAAAATCTGTTTTAACAGATGCCCCTAATTCGACTGATACGATCTCCTCAGGCTTGTTGTTTAAAGATTAAAAACATATCTTTTATTAAAGCAACTTCCAGGATATTCATTCCACTCAGTGTTTGGTGGAGTTATTGATCTGTGAGAGGATCAAACACTGACCTGAATCTGTTCCATTACAGAGCCTGTTGTATAAGAGACGGTGAACTCTCACACACACACACACGTAATGCGTACGGTTGTCATGTGATGCAGCAGATCAGTCAGCTATGGCGTGGGAGGCCTTCAAGTCTGACTGATGAAAAGAGGGCACACGCTCTTTGCTCACACTCCGTTTTTCTAAAATGATAGCAGCCAAGTTGTTCATAACAGTAATTTTAGCCTTGTTATTTATAAGCCACATCTGCAGCTAAGGATTCTCTCCTTTCTAGCAATTTGATTATTTTTCACTCAGTTCATTCAGTTTTTGTCAATAAAATATCAGTAATAATGTTGAGTCCAGCCATCGCTTACATCTATATAGAAATCGATATTTTTAATATCTGTTGTTTCTCCATGTTCCATGTTTGTAGCATAGAGGGGTGTACGACTACAAATATGTGCAATCTGTAACGAGGGGTGGGGGTGGTAAGGACCCAGACGCAATATGACGAGACGGAATAGTGAGTGGAGAGCAAAGCTTTATTTAGGCTGAACACACCACAGGAAACAGTCAGGGAAGAAGGCAGGAATCTCGGGGTCACCGGGACAGAGGCCAGGCGAAGAAATCCAAACGGGCAGGGTCGTACCAGGGTCAGAGGCAAGGTGGAGAGGTCCAAACAGGCAGGGGAAAATGCGGGAAGGTCTGACAAAACATGGAGAACGAGCTGGCAGAGAATGTGTGTGAAGCAGGGGATTATATACCGGAGGGAGTAGGTGCAGCAGAGATGACAGGTGAGAGTGATTGAGCTGACGAGGTGGGTGTGTCAGACAGGTGCACTGAATGAACTGATTAGGTGAGTGAGCGGTAGAATGGCTGGATAAAATGGAAGCTGAACTGTGATACAATCCTGTATTGTGTAATGAGAATAATAAATCCTTGACGCCGTTAAATAACTGATACAGCGAAGCTCCCTGGATATTTCTTAGGTGCTGCAACTAATAATGTTTTTCAGATTTGTTCACAGATTTGTTCACATTCTAAGCCCTATCAAGCCTATGATTTGAATTGTCTCCCCAGATTTTCACAGTTTGACTTTGTTTTATTCTATTGCAATACATCAACTGCGTGTGTGTGTGTGTGTGTGTGTGTTCAGGTGGGACATCTGTGTGTTTGTGCCATGCAGGTGTGCAAGTGCTACATGGCACATAGCCAGTGAGTGTGTTCTATCTTTGTGAGGATCACTTGATTTTTTTCAGACCTCAAGACTTTTAGTTTCATCTTGGTAAACTGGTGGTGGACTGATGGTAGACTGGCAGTAAACTGGTGGTGAACTGGAGGTGAACTGGCGGTAAACAGTAAACTCAAAGTAAAATGGTGGTAAGTAGTAACTAGCTTTTAGATGAAGGAATGTCCATCTAAAAGCTTTAAAAATGTCTTCTGCTGTTCCTCAAGGTTCAATTTTAGGTCCTACACTTTTAAACGTTTACATGCTGCCACTTGGAAATGTCATCAGGAGGCATGGCATAAATTCCCAAAGCTACACTAATGACACCCAGCTTTACGCTACTGTGTCTCCTGATGCCCTTTTTAACTTAATTTTAGATATTAAGTTATGGATGTTCACTGATCCTGGTATTTGGTATTGAAGCTCAGAAAGACAAACTTCATGTGAGTTATCTTTGATTTAGATCGTAGTTTCAAACCTCACATTAGATACAAAACTAAGAATGCATGTTACCATCTTGTGACCGTTTTATCTCAAGCCAATACAGAGACATAAATTCACATCTTTATTGCCTGCAGGATTGACTATAGCAATGCTCTATAAAGAATATATCTCAATTACAAGTACTGCAAAATCCAGCTGCATGTTTGCTGACTAGGACTATAAAAAGAGAACACATTACACCAATCTTAAAGTCTCTGCATTGGGTACCTGTTTTCTCCAAGAATTAATTTTAGGGTGCTTTTATTGGATTATAAAGCTCCTAATGGTCTTTGTCCTATCTATTTATTAGATTTTCTTAATCCTTTGAAGCCTCTAGAACCCTGGGGTTATTAATTATAGTTAATATAATTATTCCTAAAGTCAGAACAATAACCCACGGAGAGGTATCCTTGTATTATGGTCCATGTCTCTGGAACAGCCTTCCTGAGGGCAGCAGATAATGTTGATATTTTAAAAAGCAAACTCAAGACCTACCTTTTTAACCTGGCTTTTAATTGAAGTTTATTCATTTATCTTTCAAATTATTTTATAAAAATTCACCTTTTTAGTTTGGCTTTTAATCGCACTTTATTTATTTCAAATCCCACCTCAAAGTCATTTGTATTTGGATGGGGGTGAACTTGAGGTAAACTGGTAGTAAACTGGCATTTAACTGGTGGTGAACTGGAGGTAAAATGGGGGTAAAGACCATTAAAAAGTAGTCATATCAACAATACCGAAAATACCACATAAGGATAAGCATTCATTAGAAGCATATCAGCAGTGCAACACTTTTATACTCGGGCACAAATCTTAGATCACAGATCTGGTGGTGACTGACAAAAAACCCAGAAGAAGAAGACTTTAGCTGTTTAGTTACCACAATAACAGTTTGCAGCACGCTAACAGCTATCTATATGTTTCATCATCTTCATTAGCAGCAGTTGGGATTTGGTTGCAGCAACTAGTAGTAGTACTGTCTGGTACAATGTCTGTACTGTATCTGTTCTTCAGAAACTTCCTCTGCTCTTACACATATTAAAGCGTTTCTCCTGCTCTGAAATTAAATTTCTGTCTTCAGCATCACACCGAGGGCTGATGGAAACTGGAATTGACACATCATGCTGCCTCGCTCTTATTCTTCCCATCATGCTCCTGTCGCCTCAGTCTCTTCATCTCTGCTGATGGTTGCTGAACCGACGTCACAGCAGAGCTGCTCAAACCAGCAGGCACACCAACAAACAAACGGACAAACAAATACACACAATTTCAAACAAACAGACACTAATAAACAGACAAACTAACAAACAAGCGGACAAACAGACACACAACCAAACAACAGACAACAAACACGCACGCTAACAAACAGACAGACAGACAGACAGTAAAAATCAGACAAACAGACAAGCAAACAGACACACCAACAAACAGACACACTAACAAACAGACACACTAACAAACAGACACACCTTCACAAACCAACAGACAGACAAACCACCACAGACACAAAAGATTCTCATCACCACTTAGTTAACTGATATATCAACCCAATAATTGTAATCTTATTAAAAGTTAAATTTACAATTGTAATAGAGGCACTAGGTGGAGGTAGCATTGATAATACTGGTGTACAAGTACTGGTTGTACTTGTAAAGGTAGTAAAGACACAATAGTACTTGTACCTAAATATCAGTGGAGAAGAAGGAAAATTTAGGGCAGTTTTTTAGTCATTATTTGGTTGTACTATTTTCTATCATGCACTGTTGGAAGCAAAATCTTTTTTTTATTCTTGCCCATTCAAAATTAGCTGATGCCTATTTTCGAGTCCATCTTCGTCTATTTGCACCCGAATAGTCACACGGCAGCTATTTGGTGATCTACACCTGGCGAAGTTGAATCATTTAGCAAAAGTTAACGAGCAGAAAGGTTTTTCTGCCAGAAGATTTAGTAGTAGTAGTATATATATTGTTATTATTATTATTATTATTAGTATATATAGTATAGTTTTTTCAGTTTTTAGTCGCAGCTTGGTTAGATTTTTGCAACAAATCCATTTGGTTAGGTATAGGAGAAATATACATAACATGTATACAGTGAAAATAGCCATATTGGCTGTTATGCCCATGTGGAAATACTATTGATGACTTCTAAAGCTTTGTTTATACTCGTGCTTGGCTCCGTAGCGCAAGCATCCGCATACGGCGTGCAAGCTCTGAGTATGTACGCAGGTGTTTATACTCTATGCGCTGTGCGCTGCATTATTCTCCTATACACCAGAGGACGTACAAATAAAATGTACTGTGAAGAATCAAACAGACAACAAGTGTGACCCAGAGATATGCCCATAGCCTGTAAGTGTAACATGAACCAACTTCCACAAAGACGAAGCGGGATCGTAATCATCTGAAAACTCATATCTCACATTCATGTACTACTGTATTGTCTTTGTAGAAGCCCTGTAAAGAAATAAGTCAAGTATTTCATGCATTATGAATAAACAAAGGTTGAATATCCTGTAAACATTTGATTTTGCTGGCAAAATATTTACTCAAATGAAGATTTTTAAGACCACCTGTTTCTAAAGCATTTAAAAGCAAATTGGCCTTCTTTGTATAATCCCTAGACATGTAAATAGTGTTTTTATCTGTTAACTATTTGTGACCGACACGTGATCGCGCGCCTCGCGTCGGCTTTACTACAGCGAGTATAAACTAAGCTGAACAGCTGGGTGCTAATAGCATCTGTCTTTGTTATTTTAGCCCAGCTCACTTGTAATTCTTACAATGCACAAGATGGTGCAGAGGGTGCAAAACCATTTTGTAGGGCTACAAGATGTTTCTTTACACCCCACTTCTATCAGTCCCCGTCAAGAGGTGAACTCCAGTTGCGGTAAAACGTATTTGAAGCTACATCAGGCCATTAGACCTGCAGAGATGTGTTATTTGTTTTGGCAGTGTGTTTACAGTGCTGGTGTGGTACCCCAAAGTCAGTTATTGAGCGATGTAGAGGAAAAGAATTACTATTAATCCTTGTATCTAATATTACTCTGTGTTTTACTGCTCTTGTGGCCTGGGGGAAGACGTGACTGGCCCTTTTCAGTTGAACTTCGGCTGAACCACTGTCGGCTGGCTCCCTTTCTGCCGAGGGGCATCCTAAAATTTATGAATTGCCTTCAAACTGTATTGGTCATTACAATGCATTGATGTGAGTTTGAAATATAGCCTAGTCTGCACATTAACCATTCCTGCCTGTCCAAGCCAAGAAGTGTGCCTTCATGTTCTGGAAAATCCCATGTTCTTTATTATAGCTTTATTATAGCCTCTTTGTTTGTATGATTGGACACATCTAATCCTGTCATGAATGTATGTATCGATTCTTTGTCCTTATGGGTATAAAACCCCCGGTAAGGATGCGCTCGGAACCGATTCCGTGGCAGACGTTTGATTGTCACATTTCGGTCCTTCTGCGCAGAGGTTTGCAGGGGGGGTCGCTGGAGAAACATCATGAGATTGACTGGAATGAGAAAAAAAGACTTTTTAATTTAATTTAGAAATTTAATTACATGTAACTACTGGGAGAGCGTTATCTGGTTAAGCTGCATATAGAACAGGTACATGGTGTTGTGATTATGTTACATAATTGCAGTAGAAATAGATTCCTGCTTGCTGTCAGCCTGCCAACATTGATCTACTTTATATTCAGATCAGAGAAGATTCTCTATCTGCTGTTAATAATGTTGATATGTTGGCACGAGTCTCTCCTGACTCACACATTATTTAAAGGTAGTTAACCCCATTGTTAGAGCTGTAGCACCACAAGATGAACTGAAATGTAGCTAACGTGTAGGTCATTTTATCCCATTATATAATTGTGGCTGGTTGTTAAATGAAGCATCAGGTGTGTTCTGTAGCTGATTCAATCATCAGGAACAATTCTTCAAGGCAGTTTTCAGCTTGATTAAAATTTATATTAAGGGACTAATCAAAGATCATTAACATGCATCAGTATCTAGCTCTCTGTTTCTATGGTCTAAAATAATGATTCATATGAAAACTGTAACTTAGTGCTATTTAATACAAATAATGAGTACGTAATTATTGCACATGGATACGCTCATTAAATCATCACATGGGACTATTGGATGTGAAAAAAACGACCTTTCAGTAAAGGTAATTAAAATAATTAACATAATTAGCTTCCAGTTGTCATTAGTCGGTAATAATCTCAAGTCGTGAGTCCTGCTGAAGGTCACATAACAACAATGAACTTAAAGACGGGTTTCATAAACATCAAACACATTTAAGTTAACTTTAGTGTATTTAAGATGTATCTTACTTTATAAAGATACCAAATGCTTCGGTACAGAAATATCAGTGTCCATTCGAACCACAACAAACAAAGGTGTAGGTTTGTTTTTTTAAAAAGAAAAGATGAATTAAAGTGTGAGCAATGTGTACTTAAGTTCATTACACTGAAACTGTACAAGCGAGGGGACATTTCATCTGAAGTATGACAATCTGAGGTCACATGGTGGTTCATCTGCCGAAGCTCTCCGCTCACAGAGGGTCTCCCAGGTGACGCGAAACGCTGGTTACACAGAGGGAAGCCAAACAGTGTTCATTTGCACATACCATCCACACTGCAACGACACAAAGCCGGATGAAAATCGTCAAGGTTTCCCTGTCAGGATTCACATGATGGACTAAGGTGAACCACTTTCACCCAGTAACAGCCCACATGCATCCATCAGCATCCTTCCGGCTTCGCTGCTTTCCTCAGTGCTTAAGAGTTCGTGAACGTGACTGTGTCATCGGTCTAACTGCCAATCCACATTACAAGACAGAAAACATCAGGTCGACAGGGTTCACTTCAAAGACGGAAGATTTCCGGGGGCTTCAATATGACGTTACAGGCCGGAAAATTTGAGGAAGCCAGATCTAACACCAAGAAAATACTGCCAACAGTTCAACAGACTCATTCGCTCTGTTTAACATTTAGTAATTGAGGAGCAGAGGGAGGAGGAGAAACATGGAGGAAGCATCAGGGATGTGAGGATGGAGGTTCTGAGATCAGACTGATCCTCCCTGAGTCAAGCTCCCTGGAAGAAGCTGAGATGCCGAATCGTTTGTGACAGGCCACACTGCTGTCGACATGCCGGGGATATTGTGGTGACAGATTGGTGTCCTTGCAGCAGGAAACACTCGCTGCTGACGGGGTGGAAAAACATTTTGATAATGACGGTTTGCTCAAAGAAAGCCACAGACTGGAGGAGCGTTTTGAATGATCAATAATCCTCCTACAGTTTTATGTCCTACTTTTGTCTCCACTAAAGTAGAGACTACATTTAAAAAAATGATTTATTAATCTGATGCAGAAGTAGAGGCTGAAGTAACCCCACATCCCAGAAGCGGAGACTTCACTTCCCTTGGGGGAAATATCTGTCTCTTTCGCTGCTAAATGCTCCACTATGTTCACCACAACAGTAAAGTTGGGAGTCAGACAGAAAAACAATGAGCTGAAAATCCTTTTAAATCTCCGAAAAGCCGCTGGGAGCTGCTGATCATATTCTGGAAGTTCATCACTATCAGAGACACCAAAAGTCTGAGATAAACTTTGGATCTTGTACTTGATGCTCTAAAGCACAAAACGTAACGTTCAATCTGAGCTAAAGATCAAGACATTTAAAATAAAATGTTTGAAGGACTTTTTTAAAATGTGAAAGGGACGTGTTCAAGTGAAAACTTTATTAGGTTTTAAGAGGTTAAAAGTGCCACTTTTGCATAATTTCCTGACCCAAACAAATAATTGTAGCTCCTACAATTCACGCTGACTCAAAGTGATGTGTGAGTTTTTAGTTTAGTTCCGCTGCTGATTCTCACTTTGAGGCTGCCGCCGGTCAGATGGACGTGTGTCCTTGACATGTTTGTTTGTTTGTTTGTTTCCTGCTGCATCAGCCGTCTGCTGTCACAACAAGTCTGACTCCATCACTGCCACCGCGTCCTTCACAGATTTTTTTTCTTCTCTCTTTCTTTAATGCTGACTGTTGAGCTGTGAGCAAAAAAGAAAAAAAAACGTGCACATTTAAGACCAAAACCCACTGGATGTCACTTCTGGTTTCACGGGTCACTGCAGCATCAACATCTCGCTCGAGCGTACAGTTTAATCACACCTTTTTAACTATCTTCTGTAACCATGGCAAAATGCTGAAAATGCAGGAAGCCCAGAAACATTCACTCTGACATGACTGAGATTAGTGCTTTTGAGCATCATTTACTTTGAAATTTTAGGCCATACCGCCCTACCTTAAAGTTAAAAGCGAAATATTGTAGAAAAAAAGCACTGCAGGCAGAGTGGAGGTCTGCTGGTTTCCATCATTACAGCTTCAGTCTGCTTCTTAGTCAAATGAAACAGGCTGCTGCTCCGACTGACCTCAGTTTTAGATTAGTTGAGCCATATACGTCTGCTGGCGGTGGAGTAAATTATGCGGTTAACGTGGCAACAGGGAGACGGGATGAAGAAGACGAAGAGACGGAGCTCAGAGTTAATTGGAAATGTGCAGAGATATTAGTCCATCAAAAAGAATTAAGGCTGGTAGCTGGTGATTAGAGAGGTCTTTGGATGTGATGGTTTTTCACTGTGTGGAATGATAATGTCATTGATAGGAAGGACTTTTTAATCCCTCCTCATACTTTAATGTCACTTCAGAAAAAGCCTTAAAACAGCGATCAGTCTTTCAGCTTTTTTCTTCTGAAAGACCAAAATAATGAGAGAGCATTGACTCCTGACGTGTACTTCACTGCTGAAAAGTCAACTTCTCTTTGTTTTGGGTCAGAGATTTATAATACAGAGGTCTTGTCCACACATATTCAGATTATTTTTTTTAATCAAATATTTTAGGTCATTAAAACAGAGCAAGTGACTCCGGGTTAATTGTTTCCATGTCGAAGTAAAGTGCAGCCTTTTGGGAAATGATGACGTTTGTTTACGTAATATGTGTCAGAAATATAAATAAAAGGTGATGAATTAGGTGTCAAATAATTATAAATTAAATAATTTAGCTTATTAAATAATAAGCTGCTATTGTTTGTGTGTTCAAGTTACTACCGCCAAAGGAGAATAAGCTCAATACACGCTGCTCAGAATCTTCTTCCTCTGGTATTTGATGTATCGTTGACGTCGACTTTGTCACCACATACTGGCCGAATGTGCTTGTTTTGAGAGTTTTGGAGCAGTTGGACCGGTGTGTGAAATCCCTGGTGGCAATTGGGGGGGGGTGGGGGAGGGGGGGGGGTCCTACTACACAACGCAACAACTACGGTCTGAGGAGTCAAGCAGGGGTCCGAGACCCCTGTGTTCTTGCACACTGGATTTGACGTGTTATTGCGTTATATTTCGTAAAACGAAGGTCATGTAGACAAGACCTGAGACTGAATTTTACAACTCTGGAAAGCCAAAGACTAAACGGTAGAAACAGAACGTTATCCACCATGAATGTGATCTGTTCAAATGTTATCCACCTGCAGCACATTTATAATCTTCCTGTTTGGTCCTCCAGGTGGCGATGGTGCCCGAGGCCCCGCACCCCTACCCCACGGTGGACGTGCCCGACCACGCCCACTACACCATCGGCTCCGTCATCCTCGCCATCGGCATCACCGGAATGATCGGCAACTTCCTGGTCATATACGCCTTCAGCAGGTAGGACGACTTCCTGTGCCCAAATATGGTCGCGCTGATATTAGGCGACAATGGAAAATCGGACACTGCAATTTCCTAACCGTATTGCAAAAGATTAAAACACATGCCGTCAATTGGAATTGGAATACTAAATGCAGTTTGCCAAAATCAGTTTGATAATGCAGTTAATGATAGTTTAAAAGTCATTTAAAGGATGAAAATTGATTAAAGAATATGCTAATGTTATCCAGAAGATATGAAAACACACAAGCCAGTTAAAATCCAGTTTATAAACTTGTGGTTTAAGCTGACAAAGAAACATCATTTCATAGTTTTGGGACCTTGAAAGCAAATAGACATTGCTGTAGCTGTATGACTAGAACTGGTCATTATTTTTTTTCTGCTGAAATGCCCTTGTCTGTATGGGTTTAGCAAGTTATAGATATAGCTTGGAGCTAGTCCGATATTTTGTAAATTATTAACTGAATTTCTGTTGTAATTTGAAAGCAATAACTGTCTCCAGAATGATTTTAGAGATGCTTTTATTTCATTTATTTATTCCTCCTTGGTGTTGAAATAAAAGCAAAAATATGCCACAACATATTTAAAGGAAAGATGGTGTTTGAGGTGGAAATAATTGGACAGAGTTCCTGCTTGTCCCCTTAAAGCTTCACCTGTGGAGGACACACTGGTGCGATGGACTCCGAGTGTCTTCTAAAGCTGCAGAGGTTTTCAGACTGAGGTTAATTCTGCAGTACGTCTGCATCCTTCTAAATGTGTCATGGCTGCCCTCTTTTATCGACCACACACTCACGTCTTTTATCTTCCATGACTGCACAGAAAATGTCTTTCTGTGACAAACAGAGTTCTCTGCAGTCTTTTGAAGAAGCTTAAGCAATTAAGATGACTTCTGCTCACATATTGATTGGACCATTTATGGGACAGGTATTGATCTCGCATTAAAATCAGACCTTGATGTCTGTGATGTGTGCTTCATTGATTCAATGTGAAGTTTAGTACTGAAGCAGCACGAAGTGATTTTTCCATGAAGGCTCTTCCTCGTCCTCTAAAACAGACTTCATGAGACCACATGATTCATTCAGCAGTTAACAGCAACTTCCTGCTTATCACAGCGGGAAGAGACTTGAATATGAAAACCTCTGCAGCTTTAAAAGACACTTCACAGCTTTTATTGGAGTTAAAAAAAAAGAAAAAAAAGGTTCCAAAAATCTTGTCAAAGCTAAAACTGAGGACATATGTGCATATGGGGAGTGGTGAAGGAAGAATTCAAATAATTTCCTGTATTAAAAGTACTAATACCACACTGTAGAAATATTCAGTTTCAAGTAAAAGTATAAATATGTCGATGTGACTGTTACTAGTATATATAAAATATAATTTAGATTATTAATATTCATGCAATAATGTCAAAGCAGGATTTTACTGTTGTATTTGTTTGAGGTGGAGCTCATTTTCAATTATTAACTAATGGTTATTTTCAGCATGGATATTTTCTCGATAAATCATTTTAATTGTTTTTGGTTGGCAAAAACGATGAAAATAGTGAGAAATACCATCACAATTACCCAGAGTCTAAAGGGACACCCTCTTAATGTTTATTTTGTTCAACCAACAGTCCAAACCTCAACATTATTATTAGTACATTACAATTATTAACATTATTAAAAGGAAAAGCAGCAAATTTGGAACCATGAAATGTGTTTAAATGAAAAATTATTTCAATCATTGAAATAGTCTGCAATTAATTTGCTGTTACTCGTCTAATTGACGAGTATTTAATGGACTACACTGACTGTGTGTGTGTGTGTGCGCGTGTGCGTGTTTGTGTGTGCTGCAGGAGTCGTAGCCTGCGGACGCCGGCCAACATGTTCATCATTAACTTGGCAATCACAGACCTACTGATGTGCGTCACCCAGGCGCCCATCTTCTTCACCACCAGCATGCACAAGAGGTGGATCTTTGGAGAGAAAGGTACCCCACTGCACGCACACACACACACACACACACACACACACACACACACACACACACACTCACACATTTTCAGTAAACCCTGAACATGAAGTCACACAGTCTTAAAACTTAAAGCAGCGGCAGTTTCTCACACTTTTCTTTGGAGTATTCTTACTGGAGAACGTAAAGCTGTGTAAATCCGGTCCTTGTCTCGTCTCTCTCCGCCGTCACTCTTTCACATCTGTTTTCATTTCCCACCATCAAAGTGTGAATTAGTGAACGTAAGCTCCCAGCTAAAACAGTCAATCCTCCTCAGTCTCCCCAGAGAGAGACGCTCCGAAGTCAATTTAAAATGAGGGAGGTGTTTAATTGCAGCGTTTTATTATTATAATCTAAAGTGACACCTGCAAGCCCTGCAAAATATTACATTTTACAGTAAATTATTTCCTTCCTGTGTGTTTGTGTTTAAAGTGTCAGTTCACCTATTTCACAAAAGAAAAACACATCTCTTGTCTCTAGTGGAATCTCTTCATGCATTATGGTTTTGGTTTTATTTTCCCCCAGATATTTTATTGAATGAAAGATAATCAGAGGATGTCCTTTACAAAGAATTCATTATTTCAAGCTGCAGAGTATAGATCAGTCCATGAAGCCACTGTTTAACCGATTAAGCTGTAAGAGAGGAGATTGTTGTGTCTTCCTAAAGGTTAATGTTAGCGCTGAAATACCCAAAACAGTTCATTAAAGATGAGGTTCAATAATAGCAATGTATTCAGTATCGCAGAGAAGTTTCTAAGGATCCCACGGCAACAGTTTTATAATGTTGGACAAAGTACAAAGCTGTGCTGTAGTAGATTTGCTTATTCTTCAATGTATAGATAGATAGATAGATGTTGATTATAATAAACATTATTAAATGACAATAATGACAATAATCTTCATCCGTCCGTCTTTAGGCTGCGAGCTGTACGCGTTCTGCGGCGCTCTCTTTGGGATCTGCTCCATGATCACGCTGACGGTGATCGCTCTCGACCGCTACTTTGTCATCACGCGACCTCTGACCTCCATTGGCGTGTTGTCGCGGAAACGGGCCTTCCTCATCCTCATGGGGGCCTGGACCTACTCCCTGGGCTGGAGCCTGCCACCGTTCTTCGGCTGGAGTGAGGATTTACACACACGCACGCACGCACGCACGCACGCACGCACGCACGCAAAACCATCCCAATTGAAGTATATTTCTACTTTTCTCAACTGTTTCAAGGGTTTAATCCGCTGCTCTGTTGTTATCTGTTGCATTTAAATCTGCTCTGTTCTGCCTCAAAGCTTTTTCTATCTTATCAAACTTATTGCTCATTTATCCTTCAAATCCCATTTATTATCAGTATAACTTCACAAACACACACACACACACACACACACACACATACACACACACACACACACTATGTGGTGTGTTTTTCTTCTTCCTCTCACCTGGTTTTCATTCTCTCTCTCACACACACACACACACACACACACTTTGTATGTAAATCATAATGTATGGAAACAGAAAAGCTCCTATAAATCTTCCTCCGTCTCATGGAAAGACTTTCCAGGTGGAAAATGTTTCAGTGTGTCAGACATGTACAGGGTGTTTTTGGACAGCATGAGAGATGAAACAAAAGAAAATATGTGTTCTCCTTCTGACCTCTTTATGGAAGCTGCTTCAGGACTTAATGAGTTTATGAGTTCAGGTCTGGAGTTGCTGGAGGTGAATGTAACCAGCCAGTAAACAGGCTTTAATTTGAATGGAGCCTAGTCCTTTGTTAATATTAAGTATCATTTTGCATTTTTTTCTTGTCCAAACAGAAAACCCCTGAAAGCAGGGTGGTATTAGTACTTTTAGGATCTTAATACTTTGTTCCTTTTAGTAGACTTCTGTCAGGGTGCAATACCGCGTTTGACCACACGCACTGGCTGACATCTAGCAGAAGTTACAACACAGAGGGGGCGCTGTTTCACACGTTTGAGGAAACTCCTGAAATAAGGGGACCATATTGCTGTGACAACGAATGACAAAGAAAATGGTCAATGGACACTGCATTTTAGTGGGGTCACTGACTCGCCCCTGGGCCCCGCTTCAAAGAGCATCATGGGATATTAAAACTCTGTGTCCATGTCTCTCACCCATCAGGTGCATATGTCCCTGAGGGCCTGCTGACTTCCTGCACGTGGGACTACATGACCTTTACCCCGTCGGTGCGAGCGTATACCATGCTGCTCTTCATCTTCGTCTTCTTCCTGCCACTCTTCATCATCATCTACTGCTACTTCTTCATCTTCCGCGCCATCCGCATCACCAACCAGTCAGTCTGTGTGTGTGTGTGCGTTTGGTGTTTTAATGATGTTTTTGTTTGTTGCTGTGTGTGTTAGTTGTAATTGTAAGACTTAACTGTATTTGTAAAAGGAGTAATTTAGTTTCACCTGATTTATCTTATTTTTTAAATAAAATAAAAAATGTTGTGTATCTAACTTGACTTGTTTTTCAAACTAAACACAGATAAAAATGTTTTTTTTCTTGTTTTTGGAACATAAAAGAACATAAATAATGATTTTCATGTAATCTGTGTTCCCCCATCACTGTTGTAAAGCAGATTATGTAGGTCTATACTAATTTTAGTTTGCTGATACATTAAACGCGTAAAACTGAAGTAAGGAATGAAGCCAACAGCTTCTTATTTTAGTATAAAAAGGAAACACAGCAACATAAAATGTCTGAAAAAGATCCTTAGTTCAGGATGAACCTTCAATGAAAGAATGTGGGTCAACACATTGTCCTCGCAGGTATAGTAATACAAGTTTGTGTGTGTCTCAGGGCTGTGGGGAAGATTAACGGCAGCATTCACAGTCACGGCAGCAGTCGAGACTCTGTGAGGAATTTCCAACGGCTGCAGAACGAGTGGAAGATGGCGAAGATCGCTCTGATCGTCATCCTGCTCTACGTCGTCTCCTGGTCTCCATACTCCACCGTCGCTCTCACCGCCTTCGCCGGGTAAAAACTCAGCACTCTTGATGAGAATTAGACCTCTGTGCTGCTGAAGTGTCCATGAGCAAAGGTTCTTCTGTTTCCTCACTGTTATTATTTTGTTTCTCTGCTACAGGTACGCTGACATGTTGACTCCCTACATGAACTCTGTGCCCGCCGTCATCGCCAAGGCCTCGGCCATACACAACCCCATCATCTACGCCATCACACACCCAAAATACAGGTAACACACACACACACACGGTTGAACAATACCTACAACACCGTTGAAAAGTTTGGAATCAGCTGTTGGTGTTTTTCTTCTTTCCTTCAATACTGACTAATTTAACAGATATTTAAAAAAAAGAGTTCAATTCAGACACCGAATATATTATTTACATTTTAAATAGCTTTTGTACCAAAAGAAGAAGCTTTTAGTATTTAGTATAAACTTTAGTGTTTAGTCGCAGTGTACCGTGACTGGGGAAAATACCAATAGTGCTAACCCTACACTAACCTTATATTTCCATTTTGAAATAGTTTAAAGAAGAGCTTTGCTAAAGCAACACGTTGCCAGTTAATTCCAGCTTGTGTTAGGTTACCTTACCTTTGACTGCAGCTAACATGACTGCGGCTCAGTGAATTGATTAAATCAGCGAGAGCTCCGCCAGCACTGTATGCGCTCTGACACCTCATCTGAACTAACCTCTGCTCGATTAACCTGAATGTTAACTCGACTGGACATAATTAATCACACACATATGAGGAGATTTTAAAGCTGCAGGATGAAAAAAGAAAACAGCTTATATAACTGTAGTTATTTATCGATGTCATGTTACATTATGGTGAAGGAAAAGTAGTGCGTTGGCCATGAAGAGTCAACTTCAGTCTTTCGGGGCACCGTGCTTGCAGTACACTGGCGGAAACTCTGGGTTTCACTTGGGGCCCTCTATCAGGGGCCCTGTCAGTTCACGAGCAATCGCCCACCTTGTCTAATGGTATTATGATCTCTCTCTGTGCAGGATAGCGTTGGCTAAGTACATCCCGTGTCTTGGCATTCTGCTCTGCGTTCCTCAACGCGACCTCCGCTCGGCCAGCAGCAGCTTCAGGTCGACGCGACGCTCTACCGTGACCAGCCAGACCTCCGACATCAGCAGCCAGCTGAGGCGGCAGAGCAACCGCAAGTCCCGCCTCTCCTCCGCCTCCGACAGCGAATCGGTGAGCTCGGAACTGGCACCGGGACGTCATACGTGGTGATGTAAAACAGATTGTGTGTGTCAAAGTGTGTGTTTTCCTCCGAAGGGTATGACGGACACCGAGGCTGACCTATCCAGTATGGGCTCCAGACCAGCCAGCCGCCAGGTGTCCTGTGACATCAGCAGAGACACCGCCGAGGTCCAAGACTTCAAACCCTCCTCCAGCTTCAAATCCAAGATGAAGAGCCACGACTCGGGCATCTTCGAAAAAGTAAACGCCTCCTCAACTCCTTTGATTTGATTGTTGATGCTTGAAGGCTTTTTCAGCTCTTCAAATATGGCTTAAAATGTATATTTCATCCCAAACTCAAACTCTCAACTCCAACTACGATACCTATAAGGCTCAGCAGCCGTTGCTATGGAGACACAAAAGATTGTTATGGTTGCCAAATTCATCCTAAACTGAACCAGAATCAGAAAGTGAACTGATTCAAAATTGCTGAACGTTTTATTCTGCTTATTTTGAACAAAGGGTAAACTTTAACAGAATTTGACGCTCAGTGATTGGTCTTTGTTTGTGAATTGCACCCTGGGAGTTGTAGTTGACTTAACTCCTCCAGTACTTTATAAAAATAAAAAAAGATTGACGACGGCAGAAGTGAAAATTGTAACTTGCCTCAAAGAAAAAACTGGCAAATTGAGGCTTTAAAGTTTGCCCTGGTCGACCTTCAGGCAGCTTGATAACAGCTGGATGGATAAAACAGCAGGAGGTCTACAGACTTTTTAAAAAGACTCTTCATGTAGATTATTATTATTGCGTTACAATCAGCGGAGGAGGGGGATGTTAGGGGGTCACCTGAGGGGGAGTCACAGGGATTCCGGGTTATTTTTCGAGGGTCAGTTGAGGCTGTTTGTGTGCGGTGAAAGAAGAACATCTTCTTTTATAACACCGGTGTTCATGTTAATCTGTTGCACTGTGTTTTTGTGCTCTTTAATCTGCTTGATGTGCTTTTGATCTCGGATCAGAAAATCTCTCTTTTCCTTTTGATGTTAATCATCAATTCTTTTTTTAACAGTATTAAAATTTTGGGTTTGATGAGTGGTGCTCTGGTTTCCTGGCTGCCTCCCTGATGCTGATGAATTTCATTAAAATCTACCCTATCTAATGATCTGATATTATCTTATCTAATATTAATGTTGAGGAGGACTTCAGTCATGGCTGCCACTGCAGGATACTGTTTAGTCAGTATGATAATCCCCTAACTGGATTACATGTGTTCATTTTTTTCTTCTAGACGTCCTATGACACTGATATCTCCATGGCAGCAGTCGGTGAACGCGGCAGCATCCCAAATGTGAGTACTGTCAGATTTATTCAGCACAAACACAAGTAATTCTCAAATCTTTGTCCAATTGTTTCCCCTTCAAAGAGATAAGATACAGTAAAGTATTTATTAAGTTATATTTCTGATTTTGGTGATGTCATTGTGAAAGATATGAGATATTAAAGAGTATATACCACAAAATGTTTCTGAACTGTTATTTAAAAATGCTCTGACGTTAGTAGAATACAATTCTGGTAATTGAGTTAGTAATATTTGTGCGGAGAGATGTATTTACCTAACAAAATCTGGCTCAATGTGCCACTTACAGGATGAAACCAACAACATCATCAGGTCAACATTTTAATTTGTCCAATACTTTGATTTATGACTCAATACCTGCAACACTATTGTCATTCCAATCAGCCAGATCTGGTCCAATCCAGATGAAAACCACAACAAGTTAAAAGCAAAATAATCATTAAAATAAAATTATAACTGTATTTTTCTGTCTGACAGACGGATTATGCTGAGGGACACGTTAGAAGAGGCACGATTGGTCGAATCCCGAGCATCGTCATCACCTCGGAGACCAGTCCCTTCCTTCCCACCGGACGGAACGGTTCCTGCACTGCCCGCCCAAAGACAGCCAATAACAGCAACTCGGGGGCGGGGTCTGGGTAGAGCACCTGCAGCCATGTGACCAGTCAGATGTTTAGAAATGTAGACAGGGTTCACCTGTAGATCAGAAACAAACTACAGTATTAAAGGAAGTAATTATTACATTTCTGAGAGAGTTTTTACACCTCATACAGAATTTATGTCAATATCTTTTGAATTTAGTTTTTACTAGAACACAAAGAGTGACCAACAGACAGTTTAAGTGGTATCAATTAAAGAGCAACTTAACACCTTGTATACGCTTGAACACACACCCTTTACATATTGAAAAATTCCCCTCATAGTTCTCACAGATGATTGCACCAGTGTGCAAAATGAAATGAAGGCAAAATGTAGCGATGTGACATTAAACACACAGAGTTGCAAATTCACAAAAGCATTGCGCAATTTTTTGCAGCTGCTAAACCTGCACAAATAAAACAGAAGCAAACTTCTCAAAGTATCCACAAAGGGTGAAATGTATTTAAATTACGTAATATCCATATACATTTGTCACAAAATTGGCTCATTTCTATGCAAATGAGCCTCATTGCAAAAACAGTCCAATTTACAGAAATTAACGCTAATAGCCACACATAGTTATAGTGAAATTATTAGTGTCCTCAGAGAGTTGGTGGTAACTAAAGTGCATTTATTAGGGGTGACAGCAGTGAATATTGTTGCTCGGTGAAAGCATTGTCATGCTCTCCCCAAACTCATTTATTTTGGGATGCAGTGTCAGGATGCATGAAAAATAAATGCATGAAGCTACCCTACAAATATTATTTTTTAATTCAGAGAAAAAAGAGGAAATAAATTAATGAAACATAATGTCATTAGGTAAACAGGAAAAAATATAATTTCTCTGTAAAAAAAAAAGGCAAATTGCATTCACCTGCAAAACCTTTTGGGTGTTTTTGCACTTTGATATCATGAGCGCAATATCCTGTGAATCGGACCTTGAGACGGGATCAGATAACGGTTGCAATTAATGCCAAAATTGATTCCTTAGTGCAGAACTTTGCACCAAATATTGTAATCTTAATCCAATATCTGTGTTGATGCCAGGTCTCGTGATGTTTATGATCAACAGGCTTTGTCAACCAATCAGGGCTGAAACGTTTTACTTTAGCCAGCCATAGCAACTGGAAGATAAAAGACAGAACAGGAAATGCAGAATTGGAAAAAATATTGGCGTGCAAGGCCCAGATTTGAGTGAACTTGACAGTGTCTTGTGGGGTAGAGACAATGTCACATATTCATTGATCTAGAAGACAGAATTACTCTGTAAATGTCAAAGTGTATTTAGTGTCATGTTGCTCTTTAAAAATACTGTGAATTATGGGTTAGATAATTAAAATCACCTTAAAATACATATATTGGTTTATTTAACCTTTTTACCTTTATAATACAGACAGTTAGACCTGTGTGTATATAAAGTACAAAGTATATGTACTAAGAGAGTCCACACAGTCTTGAGAAAGGGGTCTAATCACGCAATTCAAATGAAAACACCTGTGTGGAAAGACAATGTCAAATAAAAAAACATTCACAGTTCTGAAGCCAAACTTTTATCCTTTAAGTTTGACACAAAGAAAATCATGTTCCTGCACCTGATCTCTTGTCCCTGTTTTAGATGGATGCAAACAGACATACTGGTTGTATTTGTCTTAGTTCCTCTGAGACTAAATGAAGGCCCTTTAGCAAACAGTTTCTCATGTTTCAGGAAAGGTTATTAATATGAGATGACTGTTTGTGTTCAGATGGAAGTTTTTTTTGCAGTCCACTATGCGATTTTTCTACAAAGAAAAAAAAACACTGTTGTTTCCCTTTTGTGTTCTTGTTTTCTGTTGCTTTTGATTTATTTATCTGTGTGTTTCCAGCTTAATCCTCTGCAGTGTCACGTGACAGGTTGGACGTTTTTTCCTGTGTAAACTTAAGAACTGACATACTCTATGAAACCCAACTTCAAAATAATGTTGAATTATAAAAGTTTCCCCTGTTCGCTAATCCCCTCACCTGAACAGAGATTGTCCAATCATATCTTGGGGCATAGCTAACGGTTAATTATTCTGTTGTGCAAGGGGAAAAGGCTGTAGCTGAAATTTGGTATAAATTATAATCTGTCATGGGAAATGGAGAGCAAAGGGTAAAATAACCAGATCAAAACCAGAAACAACCGACAAATATAAAACTCGTTGCGGATAGAAGTAGCCTGGAAAAGGGGAAACAGCTCAAATTACTTTTCAAGGAACGTAACTGCGTGATAATGTGGGAAATCCTCTTGCCATCATTTTAAACAGATTTTTCCACTTTTGCTGAAGCTAAGCTAGCTGCAGTTTCCCTCTGCTTCCAGTTTTTGAGCTAAACTAAGCCAAACGGACGCTGGACTAACAGTAGGCCTACCTCTGTACTGGACATATAGAGATGACACTGATTTCTATTTCAGTTTTGGATACTATCTGGGTATGACAGAAATTAATAGGATTTTCCAAAACGTCACGTTAATTCAAATGTTTCTCCTTATCTCACTTAATCTCAAAAGCCCCTAGGCTTGCAATTGCACTTTTCTAAAGGAACAAGATATTTGAAATGTTTCCCCTTTTGTTCAGCTTGTGTTTTTCATTTTATTTTTGTTACTTTCTTTCTTCATCTTGATTGCGTATTTAAAGTGTGTATTTTGCTGAAGGACAGTTTAGAGGAAATGTGATTGTGATGTTGTTGGTGTTAGTACGGGGGGAAAAGGGACGTAATTGTTGATTGTAAAGCAACTCTTGATAAGCCCATCTGACCTGTTGGTTTGAGTGAAGTTATTTGTTTATTCCTCAAGAGCCTATTTGAATGTTTCTATAGAATAACAGACAACACATGACAAGTTTCTGTTTAAGCTGCTAAACTGAACCATTAACTAAACCAAAGTAAGCTTTTATCAAAAATAGTTTAGGAACTAAACGGCTGTTAACATTTGTTTTTTCTCGTAAATCCACCTTTAGCTAATGTTAAGCATACATATTAAACTATTAAATTATACCATCAGCCTATGGATGATTTAGCTGCTAAACTAAACTAAACATTTTTAACTGCTAAACTTAAGCAGGTGGTAACCTAAATCCAATGCTATAGTAAGATTTGACACGTACACAACTTTCAAGCTGCTTTGACAGCTTTTTCTTCAACATTTGGAGTTGTAAGATAGTTTCACTTCGAGGTCTTCAAAGTGTTTTAACTTTCTTTCTGAGGCCTGCATTAACACAAATCTCTACTGCATGTCAGCATAACTAGTGTCCTAATCATTCCTCCTAGTATCAGAAAAAAAAAATACTCTACAGTATCAAACGGCAGCAGTTTGATCCAGTAAACATCAGTAATGATATTGAATATAGATGGAGGTGTTTGTCATAGTTCTGGTGGAATAAAGTTTATTTTCCAAAAGGCTTTTGTTGGAATACTGGAAGATGATTTACTGTAGATTTGTTTCCTGTTATCTTCAATGTTGGTCTTATTTATTTTTCTAAATAAATATCTATTATTCACTGTATTCATTGTGGAATGCCTCTATTTGTGCCTTCATCTCTGCAGAGACAGAAATTACACACACACACACACACACATATATATATATATATATATGCATGCCATTGTGCCAAGTTGCATGTTTTACGGGCTATTTTAACTGCAAATTATCACTTTTACACTTTGTGTTTTGTTCGGATTGAACCGCGAGCTTCAGAGATGCTGGTGGATTTTTGTGGACAAAGCCATGCTTGCTGTCGGTGCTAACCTCAGTGACAAATACATTGCGTTTCCTGTGGCTGCTTCACTATAAAACCCATCTCAAGGTTCAAAGGTTAAATGTGAAGCAGCACCAGCAGGCAATGTTGGGTTGGCATTACCTTGATACGGCTGTAACTGGATTACTAGAGTATCCAGTTGATTCCTCGTATATGAGGATGCAACACAGCATGTGAATGCTGACTCCACCACTAACAATGAAAAGTAGAAAGGTAATTAGAGAATATAAATAAATTGAATGCCTACTGCTGAAAAGATGCAGACCATGAATGATATCAGAAATGCAGTTTGCTTTTAATAAAAAATCACAATATTTGTAAATTTAAACCTAAATTAACAAATACATATTTATATTAGATAACGTTAGCTGAAGAAAATGTGTTGTTCAGTGAATGCAATATTCTTGTTTTGTGAACATTTGTATAGTGTTATCTGGACCTATTTAAGTTCTTCAACAGCAGTCCGTCTGACTCCTGTCTCTTTAAATAAAAACCCCGCTAATGATAATCCACCGTTAACTCCCCTCCTTCCCGTCGTCCCCGCGGCCTCCCTGCTCTCTGCCCGGGCCGGGCACCGCAGGCTGTCGGTGTGTTCGGTTCAAGAAGCTGCAGGGAGACGAACAGCGGCGGCAGGTAGGCTGTTCACCTATCAAACTTCCCCCCACCCACACCTGTTTGTGCCCCCACGTGCCACTGCTCTCTAATCCCATCTACATCTTCATCAGCAGCAGCCGGCAACAAATTGCACCCCCCCCCCTACTCCCCCCCTCCACCGTATCACAGCTCCGTCAACCCGGGTCACACCGGCAACTTTCACCCGCTGAAGCTGCTGCTGTTTTTTATTTTTTTATTTTTATTATTTCATATTTGTTTCTTTTAACTTTCAGGGTGTGCACTGAGTACCGTGCCCGGAGCAGCCCTGCTGGCCGGAGCACAGGGCAGGAAGCAGCAGGAGCAGGTGGGCGGTGCCTGTCTGCAGAGCACCTGAGAGACACAAGGTGAACACATTCATTCATGAATCAGATGGGAACAGTTTGTGTACAAGAACATTGGCCATTCACTAAAATAACAAACTCACAGTGCAGATGGTAAAGATGCTCTAACTTGAGTTTCACTGAGACTAAAGATAATATTATGTGTATTAGCATGGCAGAGTTAATCTGTTAAGAGACAGTATGTCAAAACATTAAGGAGAAACAAATAAGTCTATGGAGGAGACACGATAACAATAGCAAATGGGCACCGATATATTGTTAAGGCTCAACCATTAAACACATTTTGTGACCTTCAATATTTTAACAACAGTATTCCAATTCATCACTGTTTACAATTAACATTCCTTCACTCCAACGTTGACTTCTGAGTCATACTATTCACTAGCAGTATAGTTGAACTGATAACTTTATAAAAGCTAAATGGATCCGGAAGTGATTTTGAATAAACAAAACAAATACGTGTTATACTAATATTTTTGTACTGTCATGCCGCAGGAAACGTTTTAATCTTTAAGTGTCCATTCCAAGCAGAAGATTACACTGAAGCAAAAGAGGATTTCAGATGGAGTTTATGTAGATATGACTTGTTTTTTTAAATAAACTGACCAATTTGATTTCACAAAGGGAAAGTTGATGAGGACATATTGAGAAATGAGAATGACTGGACAAACTCTTACCAAGATACAGAACACACTGCAAACTACATGGCAGCTTAATTATTTGTATTATTATTCCTCTCCTGGAATAATACCACCAGCTCTTAGGTTTTCTGTGTCAGTTAGTTTTTGGTGGTTAATTAGCATTTTATTCATAAATATGTTCCAATTTAAAAACTGGAATAATAGAGATTTAGATTTGGAGGCTTTATTGGCCAAGTATGTGAACACATGCCATGCATCTGACTAAAAACAAGGACAACAAAGCTGAACAAGGTAAAACAAACATTTCACTACTATGTATATACAAGCAGGTAAAAAAAAAAGTACATAACAACTACATGTCCCAAAGCCAAGTCATAACCCCAGAATAATTTGTTGTGACGTAATCCACATCCCCAAAACCTAATGAATGCAACTTAATACATTAACTCAAATACCGTACAAATTTGAGCCACTTTATTATTTTCATGCCACATACTTTACTTTATTTATCTTAGCTTAAGTTACTTTACGAATTAAGAGTTTTACGCACATTATTATACATGTCTTATTATAAATTAAACTTCCCAAAAGTTTATACAAGTACAACTCAAACAATTAGTCCATTAATCAATCAGCCGATTGACAGATTATTGATCAGGAACTATGTTGATGGTTGAAATCTTTCATGTAAAAACCTCATGGTTCCCTCTTTAGAAATGTGAAGATTTTCTGTGTTTCCCTTTTTAAATAGTGTTAATAATTGTGAAGTATTAGTAATAATGTTGAGGTTTGGGCTGTTGGACTAAACACACATTGTGAAGGTGTCCCCTCGGCCTCTGGGTAACTGTTTACAAAGCAAACAATGGTTTAATGGAAAAAATTACTCAGCAGAATAATTCATAATAAAAAGAATCATTAGCTAATAGTTCAAAATGAGTTCCACCTAAACCAACTACAACAGTAAAATCCTAATTTTACATTAATGCATAAGAAATTTTGATGAAATATATAATAGTTGAACAGGGGACATTTTTATACTTTTAATACTTTAACTATATTTTGTTGATTTATATTTTAAAGCCTGGACTTTTACTTGTACCAGAGTATTTTAATACTTTTACTGAAGTAAAGAATCTGAATACTTCCTCCACCACAGGGGGTGCTAGTGCAAATTTAGACCCTAAGTATTGTTTTCAGTTCACGACATTTTGGAGTTTCAAGTTTAGAAAACAAGCTGCGCCAACTACTCATAGAGAGCAGTGAGCAGCGGCAAAACAATTCACAGCTACATGAGGAGGGTGATAAATTGTGTGTGTGTGCGCGCGTGTGTGTGTGATGAAAGGGGAGGGGTGGGTGTGATAGTGGATCTCTCTCAGCATTAACGACACATAACTGACCTCAGAGCACTTGTGAATAGTTTGTCATTTTAAACAGCTTCTTAATTGAGCTGCCTTGTTAAGTTAAAGGTCACTTCAGTCTAATACACACAAACAGGAGTGTGTGTGTGTGTCATGTATTCATCAGCCATGTTGAGCAAGTTACTTTCAAAATGTAAGTAGATATTACCAGTTACTTTAATTTGAAAGTAATTAGTCACTTTACAATATTACAGGGGTTTTTTGTGTGACTGATTACACTAGTTTTGTGTTACTTTCACCATAATAACCAGAGATGTACGACGAGGCATTATAAAATGAAAGAGGGTAGTGTTGTTTTATAGCGAGTAATCAAAGCACAGAAGCTCCACTTTATTGCAGTTCATTACAAATCCAGAGGTGTGTGATATTTTATAGCCTAAGGCCGTGTAGCCATATCGTTTTTCTCTGGTAGAAAAGCACTGGCACTGCGCATGGGTTTTGTTTCTATGACAACAAGATTTTTACAACATTTTACCACCCTTCACCATGACCACCAAGCAGAGAATACTTACTACTTGTATCGCTCAGCCTGACAGCCGTAGAGGAAGCTACTGTTAGATGGAGCCTGGTTGGCCCATTCATGCATTCACATGCAGTGGTTACCACTTTGCATTAAAATCGCCCGTGTTTTCTGTGCTGTGGATGAATGAAAAAATACAAACAATAAACACAACAAGTGAAAGTACATAAAATTGCACTCAACTACTGAACTTAAGACTTGCGTCCCCAAAAGAATGCGATGCACCTACAAAAGAGGTGTAACTAGCAAACATGGAAGTAGATAAAGCACTAACTGAAATGTTGCATTCAACACATTTATTAATGTGTATTTTTGGGGCGTAACATTGAATGTTATTTACTTCTATAGACCTGAAATAATTTTTGAGAAGAGTATTGGTCCGTTGCACCCTGGGAAAGCTCTCTCCATCAGATTCCTCTGTGTGACAAAGGAGTCTAAACTTAGCCGGTGATATAACAGGCTGAGCAGATCAGGCTGCTCTGGGATCAGCCTGTCAGTCTCTGCCCCCCTACAGACATGTTACATTCATGAACTTTGTAACATGAGCATATTTGGATCATTTTACTTGTCAATGTCATTTAATTATTTTTCCAACACAGTGGAGACTGTTAAACAAATGTCAGGCTGCAGATGTGGTATTGACCAGTGTCACTGTGTCGGTCTTTTATTGTGAAAGGTGTCTCTGGTAGTGAATGATCAGTGGAATCTGCTGCTCCACTTGGCTTTATGTTGAATGCATTTATTGTAAGTGGCTTTGGATAAAAGCATCAGCTAAATCAAATGTATTGTAATGTAATGTAGCTTTATAGTGATTTTTAGCTCATTGTTTATCTGTTCGGCCTACAATTTTACTGTTCTGGTTTACTCTCACTGCTCTCATAGCGGCTTTCTAACAGATAAAAAGCTGTAGTTAGAGTCCAGCTGGGGAACATAGTGGATTATTTAGGAGCTAAAGAGACAGATATTTCCCTCAGGAGTTGGTGGAGACCAAAAAACGGAGCTAATAGAGAGGGAGTATTAGACTTATATCCATCAAATGGACACAAACAAGGTCAACATATCAACTTAAAAGTTGATCATATGTCAGTGTACTCTACTGAAAATCATTACCAAGATGTTATTTATTTACCTTTTGTTCATAATATATTGCATTACTTTCTCCACTTGTTTCCTGTATCTGTGTCATGTGGGTTTCACCACTGCCACGCCCCTTTCAAGGAGACTAACAGCAGGTCCTGAGTCCATTAACTCCAAAGAGAGCAGTGAACGTGAACACAAATTATGACCGATTCTTTCGCTTCATAGTCACCAGAGTAAATATTGTTGGACCCATTTTTCACAAGCCACATATCTTCTGAACATTGTTTTCACTAAAATCAAGATCTGACGACTAACGTTCGCCCCAGCTAACCAATTTTTGTAATGCTAAATATGGCTGTTATCATAGAAGAGAACATGAATAAAACAAAACACAATTATGAAGGGTGAATCCAACTGCAATAACAAGAGGGGTTATGTGTAGTGTAGTTGTATGTGATTTGAGTAAAATTATTTAACGTGTGTGTGTGTGTGTGTGTGTGTGTGTGTGTGTGTGTGTGTGTGTGTCTCAGTGTGTTAGGGAATGCTCACCTGTTGTTGGCGCCTGCCAAAATAAAAGACCATTACTCCGACATACATCTGTCACTCTACAAACAGAAGCTGTTTCTAGTTTGACTTGTCATCACAACTGCACAATGTCAAACTTATAATGTTATACAGTTCATATACTGATACTGTGATTTAAAGGAACAGTCTGGTGATATTCTATATTTTTCTATTTTTCTTCATGTTCTCACTCAAACTAACCGTGAATATATCTAAAAGGTGTGTGTATCAAAGTCTGATATATATTCTTCCTCTATGCCTTGGAGCTCCATTGTTGTCCAAAAACTATAACAAAAAACACATCAATGAGCCTCACTGTTGCACTGGGTGACATTCCTTCATTACCAAGACCACACACTGTAGTTTATTTTTACTCAATCCCACACACAAAGTCCTGCTGCCACAAATACTCTCTCCAATACTAGAGCATCGAATGTGGATCAATCTGCCGTTGAAAATAGTCCCCAAGAAATGCATTGTTACCTCCTTTTTGTTTGATAAAAACTACATTGACCAGCTGTTAAAGGAAATTACTGAGCCTTTTAAAATATGAAGTTATATATTTGTGTTTTTAAAGCTATACGTCCTCAGTAGGAACTAGTGGGCTTGGAGCTGAGAGCCCAGCCAAAATGGCAGCATACAAGTTTCTGTATATAACCCACTTCCAGCAAACAGCAAATTAGGAGGAGTGTCATTAAGTACCTAGATCCTATTTTTAAAATCTTGCATGCTTATAAATAAAATGTCTAGTTTAAAGTTTCTCTGTAGCTCAAATAAAGATGAGGGTGCAAAAATGTTATGATCACTTTCATCAAAAAACGGTGCAGATTCTAGGAATGACGTACATAACTTGTCCACATGATGGAAGGTTGCAGCTACTGATATGACCTTATAAAGATAATATAAAAAACTATAACGCAGGGAATCTCTGTCTGTCTGAGTGTTCTTCGCATATCTCCTGAACTGCTTATCTTATCTACTTTACACTTGGTGGGTGTTTTGCCTGGGACCCCATGGAGTGCTTTGTTGGTGCAATTTGGACAAGCGATATGTTCAATATCAATTAACTTTGAATAAACTGGCGAACAGCGCTCTGCGTAGCAGTCGGGGTGGAACTTCAGGTCAGAACTTCACAGGCTGCGGCTCATTGACTGATATGCTAATGTTAGAACCAAACTCTTGCTCACCCCCCTGCAGCACATCTGGGACCAGGAGCCAAGCAAGAGGCACGGGTTTTGAACAGGCACGTGCACTAGTTTATATAGTGTGTGTGTGTATGTATATATATATATACACTACTATATATACTAAATAGTTCAGTCATACTGTTTGGTGACCAGGCAGATCTGGTAGAGCAGGTTGTGGTTTGATGCTCCAGCAGTGACATATGTGGGAGTTGAACCTGCAACCTCGGCTTAATAACCCATCTGCTGCTGACCTTTTAGCTATCGGAGCCACTTAACTTGTGGCATTTCAGTTTGGGCTTTTATCACCACAACGATAATAAGACGTTTCCTGGCATCACCCCTGATTGGGTCCAAGGGAGACCCTGAGCGTAGAGGGGTGAGGGAGGGAGGGAGGGCGGAAGGGGGTGAGGGAGTCTAGAAGAATCCGCCCGGTCTATATTAGCTCCGGTGAATCACGGCGAGTCTGGCATACCAGGTGTCCCCTTTCACACCATATATGTCCAGCCCCCCGCCTTTTCCCTTCAATCCCCCCGCCCCTGCCTCACCCCGTCTCACCCCACCTCACCCCTCCACCCCCCACAATGCAACAGTGCTATCTCTGGCTATTCTTAGGCTGTCACTTCAGCTCCTCTGAGCAGGCAAGTCCTCTTCTGTCTCCTCTCTCAGCTTCTTCTTCTTTCTTTCTCTTATAGTTTTGGTTCGTGCACTTCACACATTGTTTTTAAATTTCATTTTCAGGTTTGTTCTTCATCATTTCACCCATTTAATATATTTTTCTCCGTTCTCCTTCTAGAGGCTACTCGGTGCCAGCCATCCCTCCCATCCCTCCAGCAGCTGTGGGGTTTTAAAATAAAAGTTGGTTTAACCACCGTCGTTCATTTCGAAGGATCTTTTAGTCGCCTGGAACAATGAGCTCCTACACCGTGTCGCTGCCCGGCCCCGGGCCCTGGGGCTTCAGGCTGCAGGGGGGCAAAGACTTCAACATGCCGCTGACCATCTCCAGGGTAAGAAACTGATTTATTTTTTTACTGATTTCTTTAGTTCAGGATTTTCTTTTTCATCTCAACTGCAATTCCTCCATCAGAAGGAACACCTGTGTTCAGTTTGCTTTCTGTTTGGCCTGGTTTGCTTTGACTGTCGGTATTTTTTGCATGTTTAACCAATTTTTATGTTTTTACATCTTCAACAGTGGAAAGAAAATTAAGTTTTATCAAGTGATACATTCTCAATAATAATCTGTGTTTTGAAAGTCTTATCTTCTTAAAAACAAGTGAAATAAATGTGTTGGGCAGTAAGAATATCTCAACCTGTTTCTAATCAAAATAAGCTAATTTGAGGATTTATCTGGAGTATGTATCTTGAAACATAAAAGATGGATGCCGGGCCTCCTGGTAGCCAAAGGGTTTAAGACACTGGTCATGTAATCGAAACGTCCCCGGTTGGAGTTTTGCAGGAAACCTTTGTTGCTTGTCGTCATTTCCTGTCATCTCTTTTCTGTCCACTATGAAAATTAGATGCCCCCAAAAATACAGAAAAAAAAACAAGGCAGCTTTGTTTGTATGGCACCTTTTGAACTATTCAAAGGGTTTTACATAAGAACAACATTTGAAAAATCCTAATAATGCAATAGTCAATGAATTCAATGAAACCTCATTTTTTTAAATAACGGAAGAGGATTTACACTGGAAACATATTTTTATTTTCTTCTTATCACACTGGAAGATTTGTTCACTTGTTATAGAAATATAATGATTTCAAGGACATTAATGATTTCATAAGCATATGTTTGCATTTTTGGGGTGATTTGTATGAAAATAAAAATCCCCTCATTGAAACTTTTTATTTAATTTGTATCTAAGTTCAATAATTTGAGTTTTACTGAAACCAGTCAAATACATCTGCATTTTTCACAGAGAGGTAGTGTACGTTCAATGATAAGAGAAGACATGTAGTTCACAGTTTTCCAATTCTCTGCAAGTTGATTTTCAAAGCTGAATGAATTCCTTTAAATCTCCTCTGGGAACCTGAAACTGCAGATTTTCTGTCACCTGCTTCCTGTTTCATGTTGATTGTTTGTTTCCGGCTCTTTCCTGTTACGTGAGGAAAAGGGTTTTGATGAAAAAGTGTGATTTGCGGCTGATTCTGAATCACACATGAAGCCTGTCAGGGTGAGACCTGCGGGGTGTAACGGCTGCCAGGATTTGTCAGGGAGGCCGAAAGCAGAGCCGGAGGCCTAAAACTGGAGCTGGTGTTGGTTTCACAGCCTCGTCTCTCTGAATAGAGCAGAGACGGAGAGAAGACACTCCTCCACTTCTTCTCTCTGAATCCGCTGCATGTGTTGTCAGGATGCTGTGATCCCTGACCTTTTGAACTCCTCTCTGTTGGCTGCATGTTGGTGATTCAGGCGTTGAGGCTCACTCTGCAAGCTGCTCTGGGTAACAGAGGGATTTATTTTCTGTTTGCTCTTCCGTCACATTATCATCTTGCTGTTGTCGGTCATGCTTGTGACCGGCTGCCCTCTGCAGATCTTTGCAGAAGGTGGACTTTTAATGTTGATGGGAAGAAGATCTGCAGCTCTTTGTGGTTTGTGGTGGCTGCAAGTTCAAATAAAGCTCTTGCAAGAAAATAGAAAAAGGCAAAATTAACTTTGGTGGTTTATTGAGATGCAGGATGTGACGTGATGCAAGTTTTTACTGAAAGCATTGCAACGTTATTGAGCTTATGATACCAATGACACAATGATTTGGACTTCAAATCTTGTGTTTGCTTCTACTCCCTTGACTTGTAATTGGACAATTTTAAACAACAAAGGAACAAAAGGCTATACGGTTTAATTATGTTATGTACAAAATGTCAACAAATTTTACCCAGCCCAAGATTTAGCTTTCAAATTGCTTGTTTTGACCAAATATTTGGTTTACTATGACAGACAAAAGCAGTTAATCATCACAATGGAGGAACATGAACTAGTGAATATTTGGTATTATGGCTTGAAAAATTATAAAAACTATTAATTGATGAACAAAATAATTGATAAATTGTTTCTGCTTGTATTAATGATTTAGCCAACGATAATCAAGACTTGTAAACCTGACACCAAGGGGGTTTGGTCTGACTTTGTCTTTTATTTTGAAGGCCACATGACAGTAGTTTGTTCATCTGAAGCTGAACAGATACTACCAGGGGATTTAGGAAAACAAATATTATAAATATATATATTTTTAATCAGTGTGTTATTGTTTTTTACGCCTAAAATGTATAGCAAGCAATAAGTGTCTGCTGTAGCTGCAGACTTACAGGTTGAATCCTCCAAGGATCTTTGACCTCTGACCCCTCGCATGCTGAATGCACATATTAGAGAATAAAATGTAGAAATGTCATGCATGTGTTTGAAAGCCTCCTCTCTGTGTGGAATCTGATTTGCTGACTGCCGGCTTTCAGTGAAGAAGGCGCAGAGATCGGCCAGAGTGAAGGGAAATATGTTTTAAGGTTTGAAGACCATCAATATTTATTCTTGGAGAAGATTTAATGCAGAGAGAAGAAAATCCTCGTAGAGACCAGATCTCTTCGAGGACATCACGCCCTGTTAGCTGCAGATGTTATTCAATATCAGTCCACATAAACTCACATATAGTATACTCATAACTGTCAGTGTGTATGTCAAAAACACTAGATTTTACTCTTTATGGACACTATTGTCCCTCAGTGTCATGCACAAAGGAAATAGAGGCACTTCAAATAAATCCATGAATCTTAGAAGTCATAGAGAAAGACGCTCCTGCAGAACGTTATCATGTTTTTAAAGTTTTCTTCAGTGTCAAATAAACCCAACGATAGTTCTCTGTACACAGGAACTGCTAATGCAGCATTCTGCATACTTGTAATGGGGCACTGGAATGGAAACTTCAAGCGTTCATTCGGCATTCATCTTGTCATGTCACCTTTGCTGACCAGTAAAACATGTTGTACTGTAAACAGCTGTGGTTTGTCTTCCAACATGGCCACGTGATGATGTCATGGAATACTATGAAGCTCAGAGAGAAACAAGAGGGGAAGCTCCCTGTCAGCTGTTCCTGGATGACTGAGACTTCTGCTGTGTGTGTGTGTGTGTGTGTGTGTGTGTGTGTGTGTGTGTGTGTGTGTGTGTGTGTGTGTGTGTGTGTGTGTGTGTGTGTGTGTGTGTGTGTGTGTGTGTGTGTGTGTGTGTGTGTGTGTCAGCTGCTGGATGTCATTGTGTGGGTTCAGTGTGACGATCAGCCAAAAGTCACGGACTGAAGGCAGACAGACGATCGGCTCATTGTGCTCTGATCTGATTAGTTTGATCGATTTAGATGTAATCAATATACTGTACCAATCATTCATGGATGTGTATAGCTTCAGTTAACTGTGTTTTAGTACTAGCTGCCGGCATAGTATCTGTAGTAGTTACAATCGTAGATTAGTAGTTGGCAGTGGAAAATAACTCGGTACATTTATTCAGTTTCTGTACTTAAGTACAATTATGAGGTACTTTACTTGAGTTATTATATTTTGTTACCTCTACTCCACTACATTAGTTAAAAAGTTAAGAAATTACGTCATATGGATGCAATTAGAAATATATAAAGTGCTTCATTATAAAATGTTTCGATTTCCTTCATTCATCGTTCTTCTAACAGGCTGTGTGTTCACATCGTGCAGCGCTGCACCATTCAGACTATATGATTTATTTTAGAAACACTCTATTTGTTAATAATGTGACTATCTGAGAGAATATTTATTAATTACCACTACCGACAATCTGTAAGCATTGCACAATACCTACTCATTCATTCATTTGTTGCAATTTTGGCATGGAAAGAAAGTCCCAAAGACGATTATTTTGTTGATTTAACCACCTCTGATTTGTCCTGCACCTTTTTGCGTACTGTAAATCTGTGTGTGAGTGGAACAGAAAAGCCTGTTAGACACGCATAAATCCGCTTTCATACAAATGTACCCATATTTCGTAAATAAACACAAGCCCACACACACGTACTGATAACAACACAAAAACCCTGAGCTTTGTTGGGAAAAAATATCTCCATCTCAGCGTGCGGTGAAATGTGGCTATAATCTGCTGTCAGTGTGACAGCAGACGTGCTCTTTGAATTGGATTTACGCTGCATTTTCTGGCATTGATGGCTTTCATACTGGATGCCAGAGAATTTCTGGATGAGAGAGGGACAGCAGACGCTTTCCATCATCCCGCTGGGCTCAGTGGTTCATTGTCTACTCAGGTTCAGAGCAGCATGTTCCGGGAGAAGAAGTAAAACAGTGGGATGAACGAACAGATGAAGATTAATTGGTTCCAATCTGCTGGATTCTGAACAATATTTAGGTGGATGTTTTGTTTTCTATCTGTTGATAGGTACATTTTCTTTAGGATAACTGGTGATATTCTATATTTTTCTTCATGTTCAGACTTGAACCAAAAGTGAATGTATCTACTAACAAGTATTGTGTGTGTGTGTATCAAAGCCTGATATCTTCTTCCTCAGTGCCCCAGAGCTCCACTGTCGTCCAAAAACTATTAAAAACACATCAATGAGCCTCACTGTTGCACTGAGAGACAGTTTCCTTCATCACCATGAACACACACACTGTAGTTTATTTTGACTCAATTCCTCACACACCGTCCTGCTGCCACAAATACTCTCTCTAATACTAGAGCATCAAATGTGGATTAATCCGTTACTGAAAATAGTCCCCAACAAATACACTATTTCCTTCTGTTTGTATATGTATGTATGTATGTATGTATGTATGTATGTATGTATGTATGTATGTATGTATGTATGTATGTATGTAAGTAAGTAAGTAAGTATGTGTTTTTAAAGATTTACTATTAAGCACCTTTAGACATGCAGTCAGTGAGGTTTCAACAGCTCCTGTAGCACTACTTGTCCAAAACAAGAAGATGTCTTCCAGTTAATGGTCTCCTACAAAAGACATACAGCTCTTTTGTGAGTTTATCCTAAATAGATTTAAAAGCAATTGGCTGATATTTGGTGGAAAAATCTCTGGGTTTAGATAGTTTGAGTTAATGTGAGCAAGTTAAAATGTTGGGAGTTCAAATGCCCGAATAGAGGGGCAGCTTTGAATGTGGACAAATGCTTCTTGTCTTCTTTATTTTTTTAAGAAGAACTTTGAAAAAGCTTCAGACTGGTTTCATTTGTTTCAACGTCTTTACATTTTAAAATGATTTCTTGCACTCATGTGACCTCAGATGTCCCGGCAGGTTTTTGCAGGTCTCTTGGTTTTCCTCTCTGGCCTGATGGATGTTCAGAAACGTGTACTCATTTATTTTTGCTTTTCGCAAGCTCCCTGAAGAGCCGACTGAAATGGCAGGAGAGCTTTGAGTGGCAGGTGGATGAGAGCAGACGAGGATGTAGTTATGAAAGAAACTGAACACAACTCTCAACACAAAAAGAATAAAGAATAAGAGGAAGGTTCATGGATTAAAACTGCAGTGAGAGATCACTGAAATGATGTGTGAACCACAACAAAAACACCTGACCTCGGCCTTCAGATTACTTTCAGTTTAAAAATTGAATAGATGAATGAATTGAATAAAGAAATTAATAGAAATGCTGAAAGTATATTAGAGCTCCTGTATCTCTTGTTTTAGTCCAGATGATCAGGTTTAATGTAATGAAAGCATTATTCAATATTATGTAGATATCTTTTTCTTATTATTTATTTATTATGTCTGTAGAACAGCTGCATCTCTGCAACTGTGCTGATTTATTGTTTAGCTGCCACAAATAAATATCAAATAATTTGAAAAATAATAGATCAAATACAAGAATATTTCTTAGAGTTTGCAGCCACTGAACGACAGAAACTTATTTTTAATTTAACCTTCACATTCAGTTCTTTGTTCCTGCGTTTTTAAATAATTTATTTTCACCCTGCTGAACCTTTTAAAAATCCCCCTCTGCAGACATCTGTGTGTACTCTTTAGTTCTCTGCGTCTATGTACAGTTGAGCGTCGCTCTGAACTACTTAAATAAAGTTTTACAGTCTGTGTGAAAGCCGAGCTCTCAGTAACTGGACTCCTGCACTAACACATGGAGCTGACTCAGCCCTCAGTGGGCTCTTGATCCCACTGCATCCTGTTACAGATCAGGGGGTCCCAAACAGTTTCACATCGGGGAACCCCAAATATGATCCAGGACTGATCTGGATCTTTTTTAGAAATAATTTTGGTACATTATGTCATCATGCTGCCGAAATACAGTTCTGTTACAGAAAGAAAGATTATGCTTGTTTTCAGGGTCTGCAGGCATGGACTGATTACTGAGTGGGCTACAGGGTACAGGCCCAGAGACACCAGGTGTACAAGGGTTCAGGGGGACCCCAGCTGGGCCAGATCCTCTTTTTGAACTGACTATTAACATTTCTTGTGGAAAACTTAATCAGACAAACACGAAAAGACGCAAAATGACTACAAAGAGACACTAAACGACCACAGGGACACAAAACAATAATAAAAAAGGCTTGAAACGTCCAAAAAAGATGTAAAATTACTTCAAAGAGATGCAAAATTACTTCAGAGAGATGCAAACCGACTATAAATCGGCTTGAAACAACCACAAAGTGATGCAAAATTACTAGAAAGTGACGCAAAACCTCCAAAAGAGATTCAAAACTACTACAAAACAACTACAAATGCTGAAGGGCCAAAAAGAGATACAAAATGACTTAAAAGGACCACAATGAGACACTAAACAACTACAGAGGCAAAGTGAGTGCTAAAACACTTTAAAGGGATGCAAAACAACTTAAAAAGGAACCAAAGCATGTATGAGTGGACACTTCCACCAACAAGCCATGACAATTGCGAAATGTGAGTGAAGATAATCTATTCACAACGTGGAGTTTTTGCCTCCCACAAGTTGCACTTCTCACTGCTCCTACAGCACACTGACACTTGTAGCAGCAGCAAACTGAGGTCTGCAGAGTGGCAGTGAGCGTCTGTGGCTGCTGACAGGCAGAAGGCTGTTTTTAGCCTATGAAGGTCACACACAGACACACACAGCCAGGTCTTTATCAGCTCTTCTTCTACTGTTACAGACCTACAGAGTCGCTCCGGTCGGGTCAGTGTGTTCGATGAAATCCAGATTCATATTTTTAACTCTGGATGAAGAATCCAGGTAGAGATGACTTCATCACTGTGATGTACATAAAGAACTTCACATTCTCAACGGCTTTGCTAAGAAAACTGTCCAGTAGACCCGGTTATATGTTGAAAATGTAGTCGATGTGTGAACATAGGGAGTGTGTAGAGTGTATGTGGGTCAGTGTCAATGGCTCAGAAGGAAAGTAGGCCACTCTGCAGCCTGGACAGGACTCACATTGTTCAAACTCAGTGAGACCAACTCTCCAAACATTTGTTCACTTTAATCCAAAGCGGCTGTGATAAAATAATCTGATGGAGTCAGCAAACAGGAGGCTTCAACATGATGCAACAGAGTTTCCTGTTGGAAGTTATCTGACTGCAGCACTGCTGGGATTTGAACCCAGGATCTTTTGTTTGTGAGACAGGCACTTTGACCAACTAAGCCAAAGCAAACCTACGAGTGGCTTCCTCCCTGATATTAAATATGTTGATTGCCGTTGAATAAAACGGATATCAAGAGACTCACTAAGCAGATGATCATGCACTGCTGGGATTTGAACACAGGATTTCCTGTTTACAAGAGAAGCACTTTAACCAATTAAGCCAGAGCACTTCTGATGTATGATTTGATCTAAGATTTGATCTAAGGTTTAATTTAAATTCTTCCTTCATGAATCGTTGTAGTAAAGAGGATATCCTGGTTCAAATGCCAGCAGGGCCTCATTATTTCTGACATGTTTGTTCCTCCAACAAGATTCTTTTTATGAGCCTTTTAATAAAAATAAAAAACTGGCGTCATTTATAACCTGAGCATCATCTTTGGGGTGAGATAAACAAATTGATGAATTCTGCTTTCTGCACAGATTAAAAAGATGACCAAAAAAAACCATTGTTTTGAATTTCTTCTAATTGTTATTTCACCTCAGCTAGAGTTACAGAGGCTTGAAAAAGATCCCAATCAGAGTGTTCATCATAATGCTGGTCTTGTTGAAACCTCATATGGCTGAGTGTCAGCATAGCGGTGCTGTGGCTTAGTTGTTCTACGTGCCTGTCTAGTAAACAGGAGCTCCTGGGTTCAAATCCCAGCAGTACCTGGATGTTACTTTTCCCTCCATGAAATGCAAGTTCACATGTCATGCATGTGACGCGATACACAGTTTTCTACTGACCTACAGTTGGCAACATTCCAAGGTACGCTGCAATGTGCCAACAAAGACAGAGAAGAAGACAGTGAGCTAGAAAAACATGGATGTAAACAATACTGCATTCTAGTACTTTTTTTAAGGAAGGAAATGTATTCAACATGTTTGTTAAACCTCGGGGATCCACACAATTAGTTCTGGTGAGAAACACTGCATGTAAACATAACTTTGGTCTATTTACAAAAATATTGAATAAAATGTTGCACTTTAACCTCTTAAGTCAGAGCACATCTTGCTGTGTGAAAGCTTCCTTCAGCTCTGAGCTCTGCTGAATTCATTCAGTGATCGGTGTGCAGGAATTCTTCCAACTGAACTGCACCAGTAAGCTGAGCAGAGTGTAAACTGGGACCGGCTCGCTGCTGTCCCTCACTGTCACTGGCAGCTAACAGCTCGTCTCCAGGGGGCGATGTTTCATTCACGCCACATTAACCCGCATTCTGTGGAAATGTCAGTCAGATGACTCAGAGCGAGATAAGAGCTGCAGCTAAGTGTCACAGCGCTATTTAAACTTTATCACTGACTGTGTGTGTATATGAATATGTTTGTGTGTGTGTGTGTGTGTGTGTGTGTGTGTGTGTGTGTGTATTTATTTATAGTACAGTCTCATCCAGGTCTCAACTGCCATTTTTTTCAGTTAATCCTGCAAACGTCTGGTGTTTCTCAGCA
This sequence comes from Ophiodon elongatus, assembly GCA_016806645.1. Classification (NCBI taxonomy): domain Eukaryota; kingdom Metazoa; phylum Chordata; class Actinopteri; order Perciformes; family Hexagrammidae; genus Ophiodon; species Ophiodon elongatus. The sequence continues at coordinate 1,104,170 of JACSYO010000412.1, forward strand.
GTCTTCTCACAATAGACATACAGATGCTTAAACATATTTTTTTTATTTGCAAGGAATAATCAATTCGTTTTCAACTATTTTGCTAATCTATTAATCTGTGTGAGTAATTTTTTAAGAAGATATAGTCTCCATTTTTTTATTCCAGCTTCTTAAATGGGAATATGATCTGGTTTCTTTATTCCTTTATGGAAGTAAACTGAATATATTTGAGTTGTGGATGAAACAAGACGTTGGATGTTTAATCTACAGCAATGCTTCATATTCTATAAGATCATCATATGTTTGTAGCATCGCTGTCCTCTGAGAACCATGTTTCTCTAAAAAGAAAAACAGCCGTGTTTTTTGCCTTATGACAATGCATTTTTCAGCTGATTCAAGAGGCTTTTTAAGAGGTTTATTCAGCTTAATACGAATTTTCTTAACACATAAAGGAACACTTCATCCTTCAGATTAACACAAATGTTCAACATCAACACATCTGGAGACAAGGGGGGAATGAAAAACTGTAATTTGTGAAGTAACTAAAGCTGTCAGATAAATGTAGTCAAGTGAAAAGTACAATATTTATCTCTGAAATTCAGTATAATTTTGTATAAAACAGAAATACTCAAGTAAAGTGCAGTACAAATACCTCAAAAACATTCCGCCACGGTCCTTCTCTTTACCAACCTTCGTCTTTTACCTCCCCATTCCACATTTCCACCATCCCGTCCTCCAACCTAATCATGGTCCTCCTTTACCTCACCTCTTCCTTCTTTTACTCCTCCTCCACTCTCTCCTACAGCTGTAGAGGTCAAAGGTCACATTATTCACACTGGAGATAGTATAACCCCTGTGGATGGAAATTATGAAGAAGTTAATCAGAGTGAGTGGATGTGACTTAGCGGGGGTTAGCGGTGTACAGACAGCTGTCCAGAGTTTAACACTCAGGCATGAACACTTGTGTCCTGGCATTGTGTTCGAGGCGCCACCGGGGCCTCGAGGCTACAGACCGACTCTGTGAGTTAAAGGTCACAAAGTCAACACGTTCAAATGTTTCCATCCTGCTTAGAGTCTCACTCTTCATCTGATGGATGAAACGTCTCACTTTCTTTTAAAAGGGTTGTTAACTTAAACACTCACTAATCACTATTTTTAGCCATGCTAGCAGCATGCCGGCTAATCTGTCTGGCCACGACTTTGTTACAGACTGAAATATCTCAATTATTGGATGGATTGTAATGAAATGTGGTTCAGACATTCCTGTTCCCCTCAGGATGAATTGTAACAACTTTGGTGATCCTCCGGCTTTTTATCCAGCGCCATTCTGGTCAACATTTTAATCCGTCCAATACTTTGGTTAATCACCAAATACCTGCAGAACTAATGACATTCCTTTCAGCCTCAGCTGTACTTTGTATTTACTGATAGTATGCAAATGTTAGCATGACAACTAGTTGATTAACTACTCAGAAATCACAGGTTTCATGCTAATTTGTCACAGGTTTAGGTGAGCAGGTTTTTCCCCATGAAAATAGTTCATGGAGTCCCGTTGGGGTTGCAGTGTCTATTTTTGAGGATCTGGAGTCACATTGGTTTTCTTCATTAAACAAATTTCAGATATTTTCAGTTTAAAAAATGTATACAGGATTTACAGCATTTTAAAATCTACCAAGTCTCTACATTTTTGAGTTTTTAATAAATTTAAACGGTTTCATTTTTACGCAGACTTGTCTACCCTTTTAGTTTGTGTTACTGTCTTGTGAATAAGGGTCAACACTCCACTCCTGAGGTGGATTTTTAGATTAAAGGGACTTTAGCATGCAGACATATTAATCCTTAACTTATTGATTAATTCTGTTCCCATTTGATTTATTGTTTCATGTGAAATAGTGAACCTTTCTCCATCCAGCTTTTCGTGATAAAGTGATTGAAGGACACAGATTGATGTGTGTGCTGACCCGTGGTGTAACTTGAACCTACATTCAGCATATCTCTGAAAGATCACGTAAAGACAGGAAATGTTTACTCCTCAATTTAACTTCTTGTTATTTTTTAAACCAGAGTGGACTTTTTTTTGCAGGTTTGTTCTTAATTTGTTTATGTCATCCCATTATGTGTCCGATTAAAGATTCTCAAACATAAGATCTAAATATCTTTGTTTTTGTGTTTGGGCAGATCACTCCGGGCAGCAAAGCGGCGCAGGGTAACTTGGTCCAGGGTGATGTTATTGTTGCCATAGACGGCGTCGGCACCGACGGGATGACTCACCTGGAGGCCCAGAACAAGATCAAGATGGCTAACTACAACCTGGCGCTCACCATGACCAAGTAAGGGCAGAAACTAATAACTAATGACTAAACTTAACTGTTTTCTTCTCTGTGCAAGAAATAGTTCCAGTTACTTCATCGCCTCAACAAGAAATAGTTTGTAATATTTCATATTCTTCTACTGTATTTACAAACAAATTTACTATGAATTAAATTAGTTAATTAGATTAGTCAAACTTCTGTGTCATCAGCATGGAAAGAGATGCTATGTCTCCTGATGAAACCACAGAGGAATAATATAAAGATTCAAAAGTAGTGGCCCTAAAATCGCGCCTTGAGGAACCCCAAAAATGTATTTGAGATATGATTATTGATCATCTGTTGAAACAAAGAAAGATAAAAGGTGACCAAGTTTTTAAAAAAAACTGTTCCTGACAATCCAGTGTGGTCTATTTAAAATAATTTTGTGATTAACTTAAAGCAGCGCTTAGATCAAGTAGGAGCAAAAGTTTAATTGTTTATTGGCATCTAGATTTGTGGTAATATCATAAAACTATTTCACAAAACCAGTCTGAAACATTTCTTATTATCAAAATCTATTATTTACATATTAACAAAAAGTAAAAGTACTACATTGAAAATGTTAGTTCAGTAAAAGTATAATCAGGAAATTGTGACACCTTCACAATGTTTTGTCCAACCAAAATTTCAAACCTCAACATTATTACTAATACATTACAATTATTAAATGATTAAAAGGAAAGGCAGCAACATTTTACATTTGTGAAGCTTGAAACATAAAATATTTTTTACATGTAATATGACTTCGACCATTAAAGTAGTCAATTTATTTTCTGTCAATCGCCTAATTGATGAATGGACTAATGGTTTCAGCTGTACTTAAACTGTTTGGGAGTTTAATTTATAACAAAACTTCATATATTTTATAAACTCTGCATATGTTTGTATAAAACTCTTCATTTTTATTTTTTTGTAACTGAAGGTGTCAAATAAATGTAGTGAAGTAGAAAGTGGCATGAAGAGAAAACACTGAAGTAAAGTATAAGTACCATTCTACATAAATACAATACTTAAGTACATGTACTTGGTTATATTCTTCTACTGGTCTAATATTATACTAATAATGTAGGATTATAGATAGATAGTTCTGAGGTTGCTGGGCATCTTAAATGCTTTAGGGTAAACAAAGGGAAAAGATGTCTGCTTCAGATGTTGAACATCAGGCTGTTTTGGTGTCACTCAGGACCAAAATAGAGTGAAACCACCCTTCTGGTAACCTGAAGGTGTCTTACAGAGGAGATCTGATAAGCTTGGTGAGGAAATCCACAGCAGAGGTTCATAACTACAAACCCTCTGGGTGATGAAGATACGACGTTCTTCTGAGGATGAGGAGCCTTTTCTTATAATTTTTTCATGTCACTCGTGTTGTTTTATGAGTGTAAAGTGGACATTGAGGTCTATGATGGACTGCGGGACACAAAGGTCAGGAAATAGAGGTGAAGCTTTGACACACAAATATAATATATAAAGCTGTTTGACCCCTGTTGACCCTTCTCACTCCTTCCTCTGACAAAATGTCTGGCACAGAAAACAGACAATGCACAGAAATAACATAAAATAAAATACATTTTCAGTTCAGGGTCACTGGGTGTGTTTTTTTTCTTCCAAGCAACACAAAAGGACATAAATGATTGTCTGATCCACCAGACAGATTATAAAGTGTTCCTTTATGTATTGAGAAAATGCTCCTAATTCTTAAGCCAAATAAAATATTTTAAACACTATTTTTCCTTATGTAATAGACAATACATTTGTTGTTTTTATTCAGATTTTTTTAATCTTTCGTCTTCTGGTTTGTCTATCTCAATCTCTGACCTGAAGCATGAAGCAGGATGGTGTTTGGTGTTCAGTACAGCCTCTCTCGCTGCTCTCACATGGATACATAACTTCAGTCCAGCTCTTACCGTTTTTTTTAGGCTGCTGTAAAATTACTTGTATTTGCAGCAGGATATTGTTATGGTATGTGCTTTCCACCTTTTCTTCCATTTACTGAGTTAAATTGACTTAAATTGTCCTGTGCAGAGGACATAATGTAACAGTAAAATTGTCTCTGACTTCTGACCCTCGACCTCCTGCTCTGTTACTTGTTGCTGAAAGACTTTCTTTCTTCTTCTTTTTTCTTTTATGATGGTTCTGGCACCAATTACATATACGGATGAACCCGATGAAGGCTACAAGCCAATACATTTGTTCGATATACTACAAGTTTCGCAAGAGATTAGACCTCTTCAGACTTTTTTCATTCTCTATGCATCTTGAAAGCAGGTGAAGTTTCAACAGAAAACCCCCACTTCGGATTCAACAAATTACATTTCCGTCCTGTCTGGAATATGTACACAACAAAAAATGTCATAGTTTTTGAACTACCGTAACAAAACACGAAACAAAAATAGCCGGAGTCAAGACCGTACAAACATGATATAAAACAAAACGGAAGAAACACACCACCAGGCTGACATAAGTACATTCAAATGAATAGGGTAAGATTCACAATTCACAATTCACAATAGGCCTAATCTATAAATCGTGAAGAGATCAAATTATTGGGGAAATAAACATTCCTGACCATCTTTACTGCCATTTTAATACTACTTCATATTATCTAGAATAGGTAAATGAGCCATTTCCAAGAGATATATGTTTGATAAATCACAACTTTGGACAACTTTTATGTACATGTTATTGAAAACATATAATTACACGTTAGATATTTTATAAATGGGACCAAATGAACGCATTTAGGCAAAGTAAAACAAAAGTAGGAAGAATGTACGTTAGCCTTTCATATTAGATTCAGTGTTATAAGTAGGCTACAATTATTGAACAATAAAAACATTCAGACTCGAGGTGATAGCTCCAAGTTATCTCCTACTAAGGTGACCACCTCATCTTTCACTGCTTTCCAAAATTATTTTGTATCTTTTTACACTTCGAAAACATGTGCATATGTGCCAATTTTCTGAATTGCATTCAACACCTTGAGGAGAGCTTTGAACCAAGCTTGCTCCTCAAAAATGGTGTACCGTACAATAAAGTATTTCAGCGCCGAATAGTAAGTTTCTTTTCTCTAACTGATGCCTGGATAGCTTCTTCTATCTGACAGACACATTTGGAGCATGTGTGTTTTTTGGTATATATTACGCCTTATATCGAAAATTGTCCATTGTCCCTTCCTTATAGAGTTTGACTAGCTGGTCCAGACTCTTTTCCTTGAAGGCTTTTCTATTGCTGCCGTCGTTCTATAGGTGAATAAGAGATGTTGACACAGTTTTACTGATTGCTTTCTCTCAGCGTCCTTCTGTTGATCAGTAAACATTACGTTTCCATCACAGTGACCCACATACTGAAGGATAAAATGAAATGCCGGCAAACTGAGCTCTTAATGCACCCTGATTTTATATTTATACAACGCAGTCCTCTGAGTTTCCAACGTTGTGCAGTTTGAGATGATTGGGCTTAATCAATCTGAGGGGGGAAAATGAGCAAACAAAGATTGTCTTTGTTTTCCATCTTAAATTGAAACATGAAATATATTATTTCATAACTGTAAAATCTGGAACAGCAGTTGTACTCAAAGAGCACTTTTTGTTTGATTATTTATAATCCGCTCAAAGCTCCTTCTTTATATTACAAAGTATGAATTATTATCTTGTTAACAACCGTGTAATTTCTTAATAAACCTTCAGATGGGTTTGTATTTTGACTTTAACCTGCATCACAATGTCAACACCATAAGAGACTGTTGTTTTGTTTGGCTGTTTGTTTGTTTGTATGTTTGTTTGTTTGTTTGTGCCTGTTGGTGTTGACGTTGTGTCATCGGTAATACTGGGGGAAAACATTTCATCAGAGCGAGTTGAAAATGTTTCACACACATTCAGTGTTTAGAGCTCACATCTGTACAGTTTTGTTGATGGTTTAAGAGGTTTTTTTTACATTTGTTTGTTGAAAAATGCTTAATTTATTTGTATATTATTTCATTTTTGAGGGATTGGGGGGTTTATTCCTGATGGCCAGTCCAACTCTGGCTTAACCCAGCGTGTCCCACAAGATTTAGCTAGACTGTGGTGGGTCGACTTTTTCGCCTCCTTCCAAAGAAAATGTTGTGTGTTTTAAAGTCAAATGCATCAATCTGGTGCACTTTGAGAGCAAAATTAAGAGGTTAAATATATGAAAAACACTGTGCTCTTGAAAACGATTTTATGCTCTAGTTAGTAAACAATTAAATCATAAACTCATTGGTTGTATGGATCTGAATGGTGATGACTAAACGAAGCATGGCAAACAAAAGTTTATCAGAAGTCATCTCACATGTAGATCATCATCTCTGTTTTTCTTTTTCTTCTTTTAGGGCCAAGCGTAACGCTCCGATGCAGACACCAAGAATGGACACCTCCATCCCCATGATCCCACACCAACAGGTAACTTTACCCATAATGCATTTCTGCTGCTGCACATAGCTGTACAGTAGATGCCTGCTGTACCCAACGCGCCCTGGATACTGTAGTGAAACTGAGGCTGGATTCGAATAGTCCAAAACATTCCCTCCTAACGTCTAACCCTAACCACTTTTCCTTGGAAAGATGGTTAGGGGAATTCATGAGGAGTTAGGAAAAGACAACCGCGGTGTTTAGGGAATCCGACTCCACTTTCACTAAGCAACGTAGTTGTGATGCGACGGGAGACGCATGTTAGTGACATCAGTCTGCAACGGTGAAACTACAATGTTCAGAAGATGGACTACAAAAAAGCGCATCTTATATACTTCGTCCGAGTGTTGTTACAGTGTTGCGTCACAACGACATAAACAACCCGGTTCAAAGTATTACTTTATTAACAAGGTTGCAATATAAATGAAAGAATGGATATAAAAGTGAAACCAAGCGATTGTCACATAGTACAAAGCTACTAAACTGTCTCATTGTTCAGTTTCAAACATGCTGAATTAAATACGTTCTCCACTAACACTGTCTCATATCCCTCTTTGTTGTTATGGTTTATATGCAGATTATAATCTGATCATAAGAATATGCAAACAATAGTTTATGAAACTCAGTGTGACCTAGAAGAGTTGATAGTGTTTTAAAATTCTTATGTTAATTGAAAAGATGATAATTAAAAACATGACTCAGACTGCAGAGCTCGTCCAGTTTAACCTTTTATAAAAGCTTCTGTAACTGAAGTGAAATAAAAGAATGAGGGCTGAGGCTGCAGTACAACACCAGAGAGAGCAGATCAATACGTCACTTTGATCAGTTTACAGCAGTTTATTGCAACAGCAATGTAACGCTCGTAGTTTTCCTGCAGGTTTAACAGATTATTGAAAGTTAATTTCCGAGTTATGACAACGGTTATTTACATGATCTGCGTTTCTCGGTCATGATCGTTCGTTCTCGTGAGCGGCCGAATGGTGCGTCACTTTAAATGTTGCCGCCGCAAGGAATTGTGGGTCAGCATTATCTCCTTTCCTTTCGTAAAGGAAGGTCCAGTGGTTCCTATGCTAAAGGAGCTAAGTAAGGAAGCATTGAAGCTCCTTTCCTTTGCATTTAGAGAATTCGAACAGCTCTTATCATGGCGGGTCATTTCACTCAGTTAGGAACCTTCTTAAGCAAAAAGGACTATTCGAACGCAGCCTGAACCTCGATTATCTGGTGTTGATCACAATATTATCGCATACAATTTTACTTTCAGTCATGGAAGAAATTCATCCTAAAATGACATTATAATTGTATTTATCATATTAAGAAAAATGATGTGGAAATTCAGTCAGTCAGTACTGGACTTCAAATATTTTCACATCACATTTCTTTCATCTTTTGATTGTTTATATGTTCCTTTTGTTTCTTAACTTTGTAAATCTGTGTTTGTTTCTAAGCCAGCTAAATATGGAGTTTTGTCAGCAAATGTAGAGATAATTTTTTTTCTCCTTGTAAGCATCTAAATCTGGACGGTTCAGACTGGTCACTCCATCATCTCAGTTTCAGTCACACTAGTTCAACATAATGAGTTGTCACCTCCTGGTGGCTGCAGGAAGAAAAACATGCACTTCATCCATGTTGTCTCGAGAAATACCATACGACAAATTCACATAAAACACAACACACTCTGATGATTGTTCTCATGGAAACCTCTGAAAAGCCACTGGATGAACCCGAAGACGTTTGGTTTTAAAAATAAAATGATCAATATCTTAAATCCCTGAAAACATGATGTTTTGCACTGTGTTGGTGTTTACATTAAACACCAACACTGTTGCATACAGTTATGTTGACAAAATATGATATACTTTGAAGCTTTTGTATCAACTGATAAGACCTGAATGCAGAAAGAGATTATAATATTAATCCATATTATGATGCGATTCTAATTCCAAAATAAAATGTAAAAAAACAAAAAACAAATTACTTGATTTTGTAACAGTAAAAAAAAAAAAAAGAATGCAAAAATATGATGCAGAAAAGTTGACAGTTTTAATTTATGGTTCCTACAATAAGACATTTTTACAGTATTTACAGTATAATTTGTCTATAAAAAATATTGATCAGATATTGATAGTTGTTGCCCAACATTCTCTGCTCCCTCTCCGCCCCGTCTCCTCCCACCTCCTGCTCCACCTGAAGCCTCAGTCAGTGCAGGTCAACGGCCGCCTGTCGGCCTGCAGCGCCTCCTCAGAGCCTGCAGAGGCAGACTCTCCCGGGAGGAGGTCGGCGGCGGTCAGCCCCACTCAGAGGAAGCAGTATAACTCACCGATCGGCCTGTACTCAGAGGAGACTCTGAGGGAGATGGCGGCCGTTCAGGCGGGTCGGCCTGCTGGGTACGTAGAGACAAAGAGGAGGAATAAACATGGCGGAAGTTTGTTCTCGGAGGCAGAGCTGCTGATAGCGGAAGGAATGAGGAGCTAAAGAACCACGTTTTTCAGGCTAATTTTATTTTATTTACTTCATTTCGACTTTTCTGTGATCCATGTCGTACAGTTCAGATTTGATGTCGCTGACTTTGTAGTCTATTCACTTTTTTCGAGATAAACGACATCATCACTTTAGTACGTACAACATCAAGTGAACGCTTCATCATTCATCATCCTGCCCCAACGTTCAGCGTTAATTCAGACTTTCGTAAAATAAGTTTGAAGCTGAACTCTACATGACATGCATGTAGAGTTCTTTAGATGCGCTTGCATCATTGCAACGTAAAACCAAAACTAACCGGATCAAATCTAAACAATGTAACAAAAACATCAACCTTGGTTTGGACAGGTGTAAAAAGCCCCTTAGAGGTGTTGGAAGGTGTATTTTGGAACTTTTAACAGTCATGCTGGCTGTTTCTCCCTAATTTGTCTTAACGCTAAGCTAGGCTGACCACATCCTGACTCCAGGATGATGTGGATGCAGATGTTTGAACACATTGAACATCTCCAAGTTCTGTCAACATGATGTCGATGTCTGAAATATTCTCACTCAATGAGAAAGAGAACAGATGCTGACATCAGCTACGCAGCCTAGTAATGTCAGTTAGTTAGTTCATTAACCTCAGCAAATCATTCCAGAATGAACAAAAGATACATGTTATTTGTTTATATTTCAACCAGAGTTAATTCTATACCGTTTACGTTTCTTAGACAAACTGGTTCTTCGGCTTTCTCTGGACCTGAACCAGCAGCTCCTCCTCTGAGATCTCTGCTACCTTTTAGCAGCGTCATTCTGCCATGTTGACCAAAATGTCACACCTGAGACCTTGTAGGAGAAATATTCCAAACTGATTAGAGATTAATAACTGACTCCTCTAAAACCTCTGCTCTGCTGACCTTTAACCCCAAGAAGGAGAAAAGTGGGCTCATCAGGACATTCATTGTCCTAAAGTCTACCAAAAACAAAATGTGGGCTGCACCTGAATACAACTAAAAATAATAACAGGTCGGATACATAAATGTTCATGTTGTGCTGTGAAATATGAAGAAGAAGAAGACTCACGGCAGTATTAGGAATAACAAAATATACAAACTATAATCAACTGATAGATTACACTAACCAGCAGTATATAAAGTAAAGAAAATGAGCTCCACCCTTACATTAAAGGGATTAACACATAATTGCAGCAACAACTATAATCTAATTCGTAAGTATATATTTATGCTAAAACATTTGTACTTTTACTTGTAACTGTTTCTACACTGTAATATTACTGAGCTGTGAGGGGAAGTGTGTTACTGTTACCATAACTACACTATTCATAATCACAACACAGACACACACACTCACACACACTGTTACCCAGCATGCCTTTGGTGTTTCCTCAGTTCACAGATTGATTCGGTTACAGTGTCACTAAAAAGGCCAAACACCTGTTTGTTCCTCTGGCTGCTGTTAAAAGGTCAGGGAACCTTCCCCACCCACCCACCCACCCACCCACACACACACACACACACACACACACACACACACACACACACACACTGTCTGGCTGCCCTTGTCCTGTTTCTGAGCATTAACTGCTGTGCTACAGTCGGTATCTTCCTAAATACAGACCTCTCCTGGACACGAGAACTGAATAGCGAACACATATCCTAAAATGTCCTTTTAAAGAGCCAGTGTATGTTTTCTGTCGTGTATTTTCACCTAAAAATAAGAATCGTTGTGTTTTCGTTATCTTAGAATGAGCTGTTCTCTTCACAGAGCCGGCCACCATGTTTCTACAGTAGCAGAGAACGAACAAACAGTGGCTCAAGACATTGTGTCTTTCCCGTTTTCATGTCGGCCATGGTAGTTTTCTTACACGCTTGGCGCACAGGAGAAGTTTCAGTTTGTTGCAATCTGCAACTACACCACTACACACTGAAAGTACAATCAGCCTATTTATCCATCCAGCCAATGGTATAAATACATCAAGTATATTTTACACTGCTAAAAATGCAAATACAAGCAGTGACTCTTCGCTGCTTTTCTCACCCTTCTTTGTGAAAACAACTACAACAGAGTGCACAAATACACCACCATGAATCAAAATCTCTGACCCTGGAACACATTTCAAAGAATTTTGGTATTAACAATTTATTCAATATACACGTGACTATATGACTCATATATCCAAATGAAAAACAGATGTCTTAAGAAATAAATGTTACGGCTTATAAATCTGTAGGGAGAAGACTGGTTGTTCTTCCTTTACTATTTTGACTGTCACTGCTATAAAAGTCAAGTGGAGAAGATGCTTCCCCCTTATTGTCTCTTAATGTAGAATCTCTCTTCGCTCACAGATCTGACAGTTCTGCAGCCTCGAAGGTAGTGCGAGGACATTGGGTTCATCTCTGACCTCTGACCTTTATTTCTTTCCTCTCTGTAGCAGAAGTTGTCCTGCTGTTATAACTAACATAACAAACATGTGAACGTGTTTTCTAATGGCTTCATCTTCTCTTTCCTCTGTCCTTTCAATGGCGGTCAAACAAGATTTTCTCCCCAGCTGCTCCCAAGTTAGTATCCTCTCCTGCTGAGTGCATCTTGTGTCGTTTGGTCCTTTTAAGGCATGGTTTGGCTCTGTGGGTGTCTGTTTGTTCCCTGTTGGGATGAAGCGCTGCCTGTGGCCTTTTTTAATCATCAGTACATCATTGTCCAATAATAGACAACTGGGTAAAATTACAAGGACATAAAAACCATGGTGGGAATAGTTGGTTACCGCTGATCTACAAATTAAGACAACGTTTCCCATCAGCCCCAGTTGTTTCCCTGCCCCATATAGAATATTACCCTCTACTTGTTTCATGTTGTAAACTGATCCAGTGTCGGGAATTATCGGGTCAGTTTGCAGAGGAAATTTCAGAAAAAAAAAGAATAAAAAAAGAAAGCAAAGTTCAAACCTTATCTCCACACAGCTGAACAATCACGCCGTGTGTCTGTGATTGTCGGTTTATGAAATTTAGAAATGTCGTCTGATGTTTCGACATATATGAGGAAGAGGTTCCAGACTCCTCCTCGATCATCAGACAAGCACAAAATTCCCTTAAATAGAAGATGAAGAATGTAGCATAAGCCCGACATGTTGGTTGGGGTACATGAGTTATTATTGATGGAGTTTCTCAAGGATACCTCTGAAGTATCCCTTTATTTTCTCTCTCAAATCCTAGTTATATAAGTTACTCCTCCGAGTGATTTTGGGAATTTGGTTTAACCTGCGGGGAGCACCAGATGGGTTGAGTTTATGGGCCATTTAGACACCGTCAGTCAGTCACAACCAGGTGTGTTTGATGAACTTCGCAGTGCACCTTAAACCCACCTGGGACTCCACGCAAGCTAAAACAAGCACCAATCGTTTTCTACCAAAGCCAGGTCGGTTTTTTGGACAGTTTCTGCTGTCAGTGCGAATGTGCATCATCATGGTTTGCTGTGTGTTTCAGACTGAAAAGTTGTTGTTGTTTATTCCCAAGAGAGTGATGGCTCCTTTAAAATAAAGAGACAAATGAGTCTCCAACTAATTAAGAAGCAGTGAGTTATTTAGCTGTCAGAACCTCCCTGTGGGTTTTTGTGGATGTTTTAATGTCCTTCTGGTGTTTGTGGTGTGCTGATTGGCTCTGCATGCATCCTCAGACACAGTCATATATTTTTTAATAATGGGCGGGGTGTATAATTGATTAAATCCTTGCTGTGTTTCTGGACTGATGCAATCATCTATGTTATGTCTCTTTGGCATTTAAATAAAGGTCACAGTTTGACACATTTGTCTGAGGTTCCTGTTGAACAGTTTGAAAATGCATGAGGCTTGATTAATGCGAAGGATGAACACAACAGATAAAATCAGATTTATAATCTCTAACTGAAGGTGTATGTCCTGGTGTGCTTGGTTGGTTTAATGCTTTTAAAGCTTTAGTTACAACAGAAACCACAAAAAAGGATGTGAAGCTGCTGAAAGTATGGAAATTAAAATAGAAACGAGTTGTTTAAGCTGCTGTGTAAATCTATTGTAACCAAAGTCCAATGCAGAAGTTATCTACATGGTGATAGTGTATTCTTTTATATACAGTAAGTTGAAAAGGAAACCTTGATTAGCTCAGTTTCTTTCAAGTATTGGAAGAAACAGTTTGTGAATATTTCACATAATTAGTAATGTTATTGCAATGCACCACGAAGTACGAAAGTTTGGGATTTAGTGTGGACAGGCTCATAGAGATAGATGGATGTTGGATTTTTAAATAAACGTGCAATTTATTCACACAAGTTTCCAGAGAAGAGTTCAGTGATGAGCTGTTTCTGATGAGAACAGACTTCTGGTGGAAGCATTAAATTGTTGCATCAGATGATTTCTGACGGTGTGTTTGCTGTAAGCATGGCTGGGTGTTTCTTCTTTTTAACACAAACTCCGTCAGCTACATCGCCCACCTTCCCTCACAAACTTCCCTCTACCTTTTCCTCCACCTATCCGTCCTCCTTCGTCCTCTCCTCCCCCTCCGTCACTGCCACGTCGCCCCCTCCTGCCAACAACAGCGCCGGCTTCAACCCCGCCGCCCTCCCCACCCATAAGCCCATAGAGGTGAAGGGCCCCGGCGGCAAGGCCACCATCATCCACGCCCAGTACAACACGCCCATCAGCATGTACTCGCAGGACGCCATCATGGACGTCATCGCAGGGCAGACGCAGGGGAAGGGGCACGACGGCGGGTAAGAACACCTCCTCTTACTCGTCATCCTCCTCTTCCACTGTCGTCCTTTTTATTCTCTTCTGTAGTGTTTGTTTTTACTTTCGCTCCTCACCATCACTCCATGTAGTCCTCTTCCTCACCAAAGTTCCATCCTTCTTCCTTTGCCTCCTTTTACTTCTTCCGATACTTCAAGCTTCTCCGACTTTCTCTTCTTCATCTTCAAAATTACATTTATATATATATATATATATATATACGTGTGTATGTATATATATATATATATATATACACATACATATATATATAATATATATATATTATTATATATATATACATACATATATATAATATATATATATTATATATATATTATAATATATACATATATAATATATATATTATATATATATATATATATATATATATATATATATATATAATATATATTATATCACTCCATGTAGTCCTCTTCCTCACCAAAGTTCCATCCTTCTTCCTTTGCCTCCTTTTACTTCTTCCGATACTTCAAGCTTCTCCGACTTTCTCTTCTTCATCTTCAAAATTACATTTATATATATATATGTATATATATATATATATGTGTATGTATATATATATATATATATTATATCATTTTCCGTGAAATAATTGGCAAACACTGAGGTATTTTGCAAAAGACATCAGTTATCGTTAATTTAAAGAAATATTCAATGACAATTTTTATTCAAAGTACTTGGTTTAGTGTTTAGTGAGTGTATATTCCAACGAGATCATCTTCCTCCTCACTGAGCGCTCAAATAATGTTTAAATACTACTTATTTACAAACACGTCACACTTCCTTCACTTTAAAAATATTAAACATATTCCAGCCAGCAGTTATGTTTTCCTAAAAAACTTATTTGCAAAACAAATTAGTTGTATATATTAACGTCACTTCAGGGTTGACTCTCTACTCCCTTCCTCCTTCTTGTATTCCCTCCTCTTCATCACCCCTTTTCTCAGTCTGTCTTTATATTGCTTCTTCCTTTTAAGATGGTGGATATAGTTAATCCAAAACACTCTCCTGTCCTCTCCCAGTCCTCTCCTCCTCTTCCTCTTCCTCTTCCTCCTTCTTATTAGTCCACATTAGTTATGACTCTGTTGTCTTGGTGATTTCTGAAGGTTAGAAAGAAGAAAACAGTGATTGTACAAATGTTACTGCAGTGTTCTGGTTGATGTGATCGTTGAAGGTTTTAAAGCCGTTTGTTTGTGGTGCGTTTAGAGTTGTTGGTGCTGCTGCAGTGTTTGTGTTTCTTGTATTGAACGTGTGATTTGAAGTATTGGAAGCATTCAGTCATTAACAGAGTCTCTGAGCAGCCACACATTCACATATCATTCAGATACATGATTACAATATCAAATGTTATTCATAACCTCAGATATCAACGATATTACGTGGACATTTTCTAGACTTACTTTCAGATTAAATCTGTGGTTGATCCTTTGAACATGGTCTGCATGTTAATAACAGCTCATTGAGTGCAGAGTGGTCTACGTTACACTAACTGTCGCATCATATACAGACATTCATTTTAAGACAGAATGTAAACTGCTAAATCTCAAATTCAAAATGCACACAACGATGCTGCACACCAGCAGCTGATTGGACCTTTTAAAACCACGTACGTTTTTGTGAATTAAAAGAAACACTTTATTCCGATTAAATTCAACATAATTTGTTAAATGGTAACTGGTGCAAAGTCAAGTTAATCCAAAATAAAAAAATCAATTCAAATTCAATTCAAGGTTATTTGTTAAATGTTAATTTGCGGGGTTTGGACATTCTATATTTCACAAATTATGTATTTCTATCGTACTATGTACGTAATATGAAGTTACAATTTGTGAAATTGTAACTTTTGGGGAGTGATTGGATAATGCTTCTATATCCCACAAATTAAATTCTGACATACTGCAAAACACACAAAACCAAAAATGTTATTCAGATTAGATTATAGGTTATTTGTTAAGTAGTAATTTGTATGGAGTCATTCCACAAATTATCTAATTCTTACATACTATGCAAATATGAGGTTTTCTTATGTTTAAAAAATGTATTTAACGTCACTTGTTAATTGGTAATTTGAGTGGATTGAGTGGACACCTCTTCCTCATTTCACCAATGACCTGATTCTGACTATTCAAAACACATGCACTGAAATTTATTTAAAGAAGCTGCTATACAACATAATTTTCTGTCATAATGAACATTTATTTCATCAAAGAACAAAAGAGAGATAGAATTGAACACAAGCCAGTTTTTGTCTCATAATAATAATAATCAACAGTTTAATCAATATGTTTACATACAGTTGATATTCACCTAAAGATACACTAGAATTTAAGACTAGCTTAAAATTAGAAAGTAAATCAACTAATTGTTTTAAGTAGGGTTATTATTTTCTTACACATTTATTTTCAGTTTACTCTCTAAAGCATGACAGAGATCCATCTGTTGTTGTTGTTGCACAATTGTGTTGTGTGTTGTGGCAATCAAACTACTGCCGTGTGTTCTTCTTCCTCTTCTCACACGACCAATCAATGCAGTGTGTGCATGAAAAATCGCTCTCTCTTTTTCTCCCCTGAGAGAACCAAAACACGAAATAGCTCCAGATGTTTTTCTCCTTTCTTCATGCTCTACTTTTACCTCGGGCTTTAATTGAAATGTTATTCTGAACTAAAACCATCCAGCTGTACAGAGGACGAGCTTCACTGGAAAACCAATTACACTCCCGCGTGTTACGCTTCCTCCTCATCGTCTCGCCAGTCGTCAAACTCTCGTTTACTGAGAAACAGCTTCAGAATACAAAACTAAACAGAAAAAAAAACAAAAAAAACACTGGGTAGAGGAAATAAAAAGAAACATGAAATAGACTGAAAGAAGTTAAACCGGTGTTACTGGTCACAAACTGAATGTTCGGAACCCCTTTTCTCCTTCTCTTAGTGGTTATATCTGTTTATTCTGTGTCTAACAAACAAACATCTAATCCTGAAACTCATATTTTGCTCTTCCTCTCATTTGCATCCACTTTAATTTCATTTTTCATTTCATAATCAAATCAATACCAGCTCGTTTTCTCTTTTCTTTTTCTGTTGTCCTCTCGTGCACCATCAGCATTTTTGCTTCTTTTTTTTTTTTTAAATCATAAAAACGTTTTCCAGGTGTTAGTGAAAAGGCAGCAGGGCATCAAAAACTTTACCCCTTTCCGCCCAAAATATAAACACTTTCCTAAAAGTCCACTCAAGCTTTAGTGCCTTGGTATTGACTTGGTTTGGTGTCGGGGTGGGGGGGTATCAGTCCTCTCCCAGTTAAAGATGGTCTTGTAGACATCGACTCCCCGGTCTATCAGGCCGTCCAGAGTGCAGAGAAGGACCAGGACCTGGGTGAATGGGGCCGCCGCAGCGGTGCAGTCAACATGCAGTCCAAGTCCTTCCGGGTCCTGGCCCACATGACTGGCACAGAGTCCTGTAAGTTTTCTGTTTCATTTTATTTGAGTCTACATTTTCATATAATTGTACACCACCGTTGAAAAGCTTGAATCAGCTGTTGATGTTTTCTTCTATAATAATTATTTCAACGGAGATAAAAAAAAAAAAAAAAAAAAACTGTATAATCCAGCCACTAAATGTATTATTTACATTTGAAATAGTTTTGTCCCCAAAAGAATTGCATCATTTCAACTTTCATTTAGTCGATATCCCCACAGTGTTGTATGAGGGGAGTTTGAATTTGTTTTCTGGTCCAAAAAGCAGAAGTGAACGTCGATCATTATTGAACCACAACGGTGCATTTTGGCTCTAAATATTGAGTGAGTTCGTTTTTCTAATAGCCCTCTGCAGTCTACTCAGTGGTTAGATTGAACAAGTTTAAACTGTGGTTTGTCGGTCCATAGTATGTTCAGCTGATATTCCAATAGTATATAACCTTCTATTTCTATTGTGAAGTTTGAAGAGGAGTGTCGCTAAAGCTTTTTATAGGTATTATTGTGCATTTGACACTGAAAGGGATCCTGTTCTTATTTAAATCTGCACACAATTTGATGCTAAGCTTCCAGTTTATTTTACCAATGACTGGTGATTTCTTTTATTATTATTCAACTGTTGCTCAGAGGGATATTTGTCTCTTTCTGCCCTTTCAGTTGTCTGTCTGGTTGAACCATTATACAGTGTTTTGGTTCTCCATGTACAAAACAAACCTGTCACACAAAATCATCAATCAATTCATAAATATAGATTAATCCCCTCAGCCAATGTAACAAATCTGGCTTTTGTGGCAGAGGATTACAAACTTTTCAACGGTGTATATAAATTGAAAATGTTTCGATCTATTCTTTTTAATTTGTGTTTCTATTAAAGTTGAACTAACTGCCTTACTAGTATGTCAACTTTAAACTGAGGATGGTCACTGACGTCTGCTCTCTGCTTTGTTTTCTGTCTTTTACAGTACAAGGGGAGGAGGAGGATGAGGAGGAGGCTCTGAGGAGGAGCAGGTAGGCAGCAGAGCTCCATTAGACAGCTGCTGACCCCCCGGCTGCTCACCTGTACACTCTGCCCCGCCCCCGAACACCTTGCCCCGCCCCTCACCTCTTCTCACTGCCCCTATAGGTCACCTCTGTCTTTAAATGATCCTGAACGTTCAGGTAAATTCATCTTGGCCTGCTTTTAGACTCTTATTTTGAAATACAGCAGCGGTGGAAAGTAGATATACTCAAGTACTGCTGCTTTATACTTCAACTACCCTTAATCTCAGAGGGAAAACATTGTACTTTATACCCCACTACATTCATCTGTCATCTGACTGTATAATAATAATTGTAATAACAATATAATTATTATTATTATTATATTGGTTTGTACCAAAATATTACTTTAATTTTTCTAGAGTATGATTTTGAGCGCAGGATTTTATTTTTACAGTGTGGTATTAGTACTTTCTAGTAAAACATCTGAATACTTTTTCCACCACTGATTACTGTTGAGATTAGTTGGTAACCATGGTTACACACAGAAACACGAACACATTTAAGGCACTCAACCAGAGATGACCGTAACCTTTTTTATCAATTAATATTATTGTTTTTAATATATTATTCTTAATTGTGATGAAATTAATCTATTCTAATAAAATAGTTATTGTCCTAATCTTAAACCACCAGTAGAAAATGTTTCATCCCTGAAATTAAGCTGGAGTATGAAGTCATTAACATTAACAAATCATATGATTCAGCTGGTTGCAGGTTGGAGATTTGTTACTCAATTCAATTCAATATATTTTTGTATAGCCCAAAATCACAAATTTATCGTTATGTCAGCAGATTCATAGTAAGTTATTGATTCGTTATTAGTCCCTTGGAAAGAGCTGGTTTCTCCAGAAGGGGGAGCAGTGGCACTGACAAACACAAAGGTTTTGCTGTCTGACATGAGATCACATGAATGGAGTCCTTTTTATATTGATCAAACTTGGTATTGATTGATCAAAGAGAGCATTAGAGCATTTTGGCCTGTTTGTGACTGTGACCAGGGGAACAATAAGAGGGGAAAGAGTCTCCAGTATGAAGAGCACAATTCTCCATTCCAGTTGCATTTACATGAATAATAGATTTTAATTCCTTGATCACAAACTTTTGTCAGAGAGGTCACAGTTCTCAAACAACCTTTTTCTTATTCACGGCCTGAATGTTGGGATTGAAACACAGTAATGAGACTCAAAGCTAAACTCCATATCCACACATACATTTTCTGTAAAGTCAAGTACTGTACGCAAGTACTAATGTGAGGTACTTGTACTTTACTTGAGTATTTTCTCTTCATGGTTCTAAATCTATCTGACTTTAGTGACTTTACAAATAAAATAAGAAAAGATTTCTACCCACAAAACATACAAGGAGTTTATAAAATATTATGTTTTGTTCATACAAATACAGCTGAAATAATTAGTCTATTAGTCAATTAGTTGATTGAAAATATATTTGCTAATTATGTTGATGGTTGAAGTCATTTTTCATGTAAAAACATTTCAACTTTTCAAATGTGCTGTCATAACAAAGCAGCATTTATGTTTTTGTTAGTTGATTGAAGCAACTGCAGTTACCACTTCCTTTAATTTCAGTTTGAAATCATTTGAAGAGATACGCATTTAAACTTGGCCTGCAGATCGTTTCAAGACCAATGTTAATAAATGTTTTGTATTAGTAATAATGTTGAGGTTTGGACTTACTTTTAAGTGTAATACTTGAGTATTTTACAGTGTAGTATTTTTTACTTTTAATTAGGTAAAGGATCTGAATACTTTCCACCATTACTGATATTTAGTATCTGGTCTTTTACTTGTAACAGAGCAGACTATAAACACTATGAAATGTGTTTTGTTATTCAGCAGGTTAATGAACAACACAGCTGTTTAAATGTTGTTGAAATAAAGGCTGTGAGTAACCAACAGACATCTTGACAACCTGCACTTTTAAACCAAATGACACACATATATGACTTCATGAGGAATTGAAAGATGTAATGAAACATTTCAGTATGTAAAAACTCAACATATCTTTACAAGAAGCAACTGAGAGGTTGTATACAACATTCTGCGACGGCAGAAGATATAAAGTCTTTACATTTGGACCAAATATCTGGAGTTTATGGCTAAATGAGGATTTTTATTCCATGTCTCCTGTTGCCTTGTTTTTTAGCTGCTGCTGTTGTCAAAGTGTTTTTGAAATAGAAGCCGAGCTGACGGAGAATCGCAGACGCTGTATGTGAGAGCGTGGAGGTCTGCTCAGTCTCTGAGAGGACGGACAAAGCTTTTAACCCTCCACCCCTCCTCCATCCTGAGCACTGATGGATGGAGCTCTCTCTGCTCCGCACACTTATTTAATCATCCCTCCATTATGCACAATCGATCCCTGCTGCCCCCACCCCCCTCCTGTCAGTCTGTGTTCGCCGTGCAATGACTCAACATGAATCAATAGGAGCGGAGGTCAAGCTTTTATCCGCCAATAAAGAGACTGTGGTTTCTCCCTTTTGTCTCTAAGTCATCCTGAAAGGAGCAGCTCAGACGTGACTCACAGAAAGATAAAACACAAAGAAATATGTTCGTTTTAATACATTTTATAAATACTGAAGTCGTCTCCCCGATGCCCACCTATATACAGATTATTTAGATGTTAAAAAACAATGTTTTCAGCTAATTTGGGTAATTTTTCATATTCATTTCATTTGACTGTTCTATTATTTATTTTTTTATTAATTTAAAAACAGCTGTTTGTCCCCAACATGGAGGTCTGGTTTATTAACATCTTCCTCCTCATTCTGATGAGAAAATAGTGTTTTTCAAAGGAAACCTAGTTTTTTAGAAATATCAAGAAAAACAAAACATCACATTTTCAACCTGAGCAATATCGAGCTTTTGGATTTGTGCATGAGACAATAACAATCTTCTACAATCAATTTCTCTTTCCATGCTTTAACTAATCTGATCTGAACTTTGACTAATTTGATCTAAACAGTACATATATATTTGTGTGCAAGCAAGGTTGTAACGACTGCATGTGTAAATATATACTTTAAATGTACAGTTTATACTGTATATATTATGATTTCAGCTCTGAACATCTCTCTCTCTCACTGTTGCTCCTAACGCTTCCTGTGCTTTAGCTCTACTGAGCATGCTCCAGCTTCTGCCGGCTCCGCCCCCGCCGTTCTGCAGCCTCTGAACCCTGCTTCACCTGGCCCCGCCCCTCAAAGGTAACCAATCTGCTGTGGGCTTTTTATTGTGTTCATATGTGAAGACTCACACCAACAGACAGGAAGACACAAAGTATTGAGAGACAGACGAACATGTTGTTGGTTTGAGTCCAACAAGTAAAAACAAAAACCTGAAAAGGATGAAAAATAGATTTCAGTAACATTAAATTTAAATTTAAATATTTAATAGAATAATTGAGAATTGGGAATAAAAATTGTAAAGAAATAAAAACAAAATTGGTAAAATATCACAAAACTCTTAATTAAAGTCAAAATCCTTGTTAAAATTATTTTAAAAAATGACACAATGTGCTGAGGATACAGCAATAAAGTGACAGGTCTGTATGCAGATATTGACCCTCTTCGCTCTCTGTAGTTTTGACTGACTGTTGTGTCTGCTGTAATATGATGTTGTGTTTTAACCCTTTTGGTTTTTGAGGATTTTTTGTTTGTAGTGAGACAGGTGTCTTGCGTTCATGTGCTGGTGGAACATCTGGGATTCACAGGATGTCCTCGAAATGAGGTTGAAGTGTTTTTATGTGTTTGTTTGTTGGCTCTTTGAAGGTGCTGATGATGTTCTGAGTGAGATATATATTTTGTTGTTATATCTCAGGGTTTTTTTTGCTGTTTTTGGGACATACATCTGAGAACATGTTAGAGGCTGAGAAACATAACAAACACAATCTTAAAAAAAAGGCAGCTGTGGTTTGAAAACAGCCCACTGATGCATCTTCAGCAGTAGGTGTGACCCTGGTGACCTTCAGGATGCAGATCGTCACGGTGACCTCTGCTTGTTGTTGTCTCTAAACTTGCAGCCTGAAGCGACAGTCTGCCGCTGGTTACAGCCTCCAGCACAGAGCTGCAGTGTCCAGGTACCGACACCTGCAGGGATCCAGCGCTCGAGTCCATATGCTTCCAGCGTTTTTATTTCACTTCATGCTGCCTCTTCTATACGCTACGTAACACAACATCTGCCATCAAACGGAGGCTTCTTCATCTAAAAGTCCTTTACAGAACCATGAGTAGACTTAAGGCCTCAGTATGCTTCACGTTAGCTAGTGTGTATGATGTCGCTCAACCTCCTCCAAAGTCTTTGATGCTATTTTATACCTTGGTCTGGGTGAATACTCGATTCTGCTTGGCTCCAACTTCTTTAGCTAAATAAACTATTTAAACTGCCTCTTGGATCAGCTGGAAAATGCATTGTCAGAAAGCTGAAAAGATCTCGTAGAATATGATGCGTTGCTGCAGATTAAACTGCCCAACAGTATATAAAGGAGTTAAAATTAGCACAACCTTAAAGGGTAACTTTTGGACCCTATTTTCTCATGTTTCTGTCTCTAAGTGACTAATTGGGACAACAATTTTTGACATTGCTCCAGGGAGTACCTGCTAAACGGCCTGCAATGTAATCATATCGGGTAATTCTTCACCGTCAATGTACGGCCACTAAAAGTGCAAACAGACCGGTTCAAGCTAAAGTTAAGTTAAAAAATACCAAAGTTACCTGATTCCGCCATCAAAAAGAGTTTCAGACGCTGTTAGAAGATTCAACAAGCATTTTGTTTGAAGCAGACTGAGGCCTTTATTTTAAAACAGATGGGATTCAAACTCCTAACCCTGACAGCGTTGGTGCATCGCTCAGTCCAGGACCACTTAACTGTCAAGTAACAACTTCATCTGTTCATCAGCTGAATAACATGCTGAATCTCTTCTAACTGACTCTGAACGATGACAGTCCAGCTGTCACATTTACATCTTTATCTTAATTGTAAAGATACTGACAACCATTTCTTACAGGCTGGTTTTCCTCAGCTTTCTTTATTAAGACTTCCACTAACTTTTAAGTATCCTGTGTATGTATTTTCTGTATACAAAGCTAAGATTTACACAACCCAGTAAACACTGATTTTGTGATTTGCAGGTCAAATGATGAAGTTGAAAAGTAGAAACATATAAATTACATATAACAGCATTTTAATACGGCGGCAACAAAGGTTTCATGTATCTGAGACGACTTTTGACCTGCAAATTAACAAATCGGTGCCTGACACATGGAAGAAATTCAGGTAAGTATTTGTGCACATGTTAAATGTTTAAACTACAACTTGGTCTCTTTAATTAGTTCAAAGTTGCAGGTGGCTCAAAACCGACTGTTCACAAAATCATGATGATGAATCAACAATTTTTCACTCCTCTCCAGCCAATATGGTCAGCCTCCTGCCATGCATCATGGTCCACAAGCCCCGCCTCCGCAGCAGTACCAGCCAATCCCACAGCAGTATCAGCAGCCAATCCCGCAGCAGTATCAGCAGCCAATCCCGCAGCAGTATCAGCAGCAAATCCCGCAGCAGTATCAGCAGCAAATCCCGCTGCAGTATCAGCAGCAAATCCCACAGCAGTACCAGCAGCCCCCCACGCAACAGGCCCCACCCACTCAGCAGAGCTCCATTCAGATCCCTCTTGGCTCCGCCCCTCCCAAGGTGGTCAGCACCGCCTGCATTTACCCATCGCAGCCAGGTGAGAACATCTGTAAAACAGTTATTGTTGTGATTTCACTTGATTGGAAGCTTTTACACAAATCGTTTTCCTCTCCTCCAGCTTCAGCTCCACCTCCTGCTCCTGCTCCAGTTCAGCCCCGCCCTCCAGCTGCTGCCTCAGCCCCGGCTCCAGGTGGCCCCGCCTCCTCTAACCGACCTCCCTGGGTGTCCGACACCAACTTCGCCGACAAGTTTGACCCCAGTAAGATGACAACCACCACCATGAAGATACAGCCGCTGCCCCAGTCTGCCCCTCCTCCTCCAGCATACATCCCCAACCCCTCTCCCTCCGCACCTGCAGCCTCTAGCCCCGCCCCCATCACATCAAGCCCCGCCCCATTTGCACCTGTGGCAAGGGGTGTGGCTCAAAGGGCGGAGAGGTTTGCCGCGAGCAGCCGCACGGCTCTGTGTGGGTCCTGTAACAGCGTCATCAGGTAATTTACACAGTATATGAATATGTATGTGACGTTAATATAAATGCTAATCACTGTGGAAAATTCTTTAACTTAAATTCATAATAATTTTTTCATTAATAATAACTGTCCTCAAGATATTTTTGTTCATTCCCCTGGTGTTTTCCAAATGTATTATCTGATGTTTTTTTATAACTTGTTATGACTATGAATTGCTAAAACCAGTTTTTATTCAATTGTGGTTTTCTGGCCTTTTTTCTGATTATGAATAATTCTCTTGAAAACAAGGACTCAATCTCAAAGAGAATTTCCTGATTAAACTGTTTCTAATGATAAATCAATATGATTGTGTTTGTAGGTATTATGATTATAATGTTTTCATAATCTTCTTGATAATATTCGCCTCTTGTATAGTTCTTAAGTACATTAAAAAGTAATGAAAAACGAGAAGAATGCAGGTAGCTTAAAGTCAGAACGTCATACAAACATGTCACCTCAAACTGACTGAACCTAAGAGCCTGTTGTTGGTGTTTCCAGGGGCCCCTTCCTGGTGGCTCTCGGCCGGTCCTGGCACCCCGAGGAGTTTAACTGTCACTATTGCCACATGTCTCTGGCTGACGCCAGCTTCGTGGAGGAGCAGAACAACGTCTACTGCGAGAACTGCTACGAGGAGTTCTTCGCTCCGACCTGTGCCCGCTGCAACACCAAGATAATGGGGGTGAGATGCTCCACTTTCATACCTCTCCGCCTGAATACCTGCAGTGCACTCTGACATTCCCTCCCACTCATAATCTATCGTGGTACAGCACTCGGGTTAACTGTAATGGAAATAATATATGATTTGTGGCAAATGGTTAAAACATGATAAGAAACTGGAATGGCCCTTAAAATACTCGTGATGCAAAAGAAGTTGAAGGAGAATATGTCCACTTTCACACACACATACATGCTAACACATACATGCTAACACAACTGACATGTTGTGTCATGTGTTACAGGAAGTGATGCACGCCCTGCGGCAGACGTGGCACACCACCTGCTTTGTTTGCGCGGCCTGCGGCAAAGCCTTCGGAAACAGCCTCTTCCACATGGAGGACGGAGAGCCGTACTGCGAGAAAGGTACAACGATGTTCACACTGTCTTGACGTCAGAGGTGAGAGGTCGGGCTATAAACTGTTCAGATTGTATTTTTAAGTTACATGGTCTCTGTCTCTCTCACTCTGTGGTCAGATTACATCTCACTCTTCAGCACTAAGTGTCATGGCTGTGACTTTCCTGTTGAAGCGGGGGATAAGTTCATTGAGGCTCTGGGCCACACCTGGCACGACACCTGCTTCGTCTGTGCGGTAAGAAAGAGAACCAAACACCATTTCACCTGTAAAATACATCACAACATCATCTCTCTCTCTTCCCTCTAAAGAATTTATAAAGGCAGATAGTTTGGGTTTTATTTCTCCAAGTTTTGAGAATTTTTTTCTGCTTCCACATCAGTATGATGGAGGTCGATGGAGTTAAGTTTGTGGCACTCACAGCTTTGGAAAAAATGCATTTACATAATTCAACAGCAGCATTTTTTTCCAGAAACAGTGTCTTTGTTGTGCTGGCTAATCCATAGATTTCACTCAAGAGTTTTTATTTTTAGAACATCTTTCTGCCGAAGAAAAGGTCCTTCTGAAAACTGTATTGTTCTGTGTTGTCTAGAAAGTAGCACTATGAAATTTATTTACACAACTTTTTTACAATTTACGCAATATTGTTGTACCTGCAGGTTTGCCATGTGAACCTTGAGGGTCAGCCTTTCTACTCAAAGAAAGACAAACCTCTGTGCAAGAAGCACGCTCACGCCATCAACGTGTAGACCAAAAAGCTGGAGACCTGCTGCTCTGGCCGCCACCAGGGGCAACGCTGCCGGCCATGGAAAACGAACCCAAGTCGACGACAACAACTTTTGCAAGATGTGTGTGCAAATGCTCTTTGTGCAAAATACATTGTTTTTTCTTTTTGTGCATTAATATTAATGATTAAAACAACGCTGCCTGATGATCCCGCTTCAAAACAGAAACAAAAACCAGTCATGATGTTGTTGTTGCTGTTGGCCATCCAACCCACTGCATTATGTTCTTTTAATTTTCTTATGAGTCTTGAGTGTGAAAAATTAAATAACTTTTATATATTCTCATCAGGTAATAAACTGTGAAATGTAAAATAAATATATGTAACTAAATTGATAATTGAAAAAAGATTAATAATAAAGATATATTACATAATAATTTTGATCATTTAATAATTTGTAGCTTGGATTGCACCTCATTTTTATGTTGTGTTGGACAAAAGTACCAAATAAATAATTGTAAATCTATATCTTAATAATTCACTTCAAATGCTAAAAAAAGTTATTTTAAAATATTGAACTACTATTTTATTTTTATAGACAAAATAAGTAAATCAAATTATTGCTTGCTGTTTTGAGTTTTGTTATGTTTTCAATGACATTCATTTCTTAATAATTGTCTTTTTTATTTGTATACATTTATAATTTGATTATAACATATAAATCCTGGGAAATTATATGATTGTTCTAGTGGCACACTCGAGACTCCATAAGTTTGAACTGTAAAACGGGTTGTCTCCAGAATCTTGTTCTCATCAAATCTTGGACTTGAATCAGTAATGTGCCAATTTTGATTTAGACCTTTTTAGGTCTTTTGAATGCTTTTTTCACTTAACTAAACTAACACAACTATTTTATTAATGTTTGGTTCAGTTCTACTACTATTTATATAAGAAATCACAGACTGTATAGAAATTAAAATGCCCTCAACCTTCAGTTCATTGTTTATTCAGAGCAGCAGATAAAACACTGAAGCATTGCTTTTACATTTTAAAAACAGTTTATTTCCTGAAGCTGTGTGACAGTGAAATGAACCTCAGAGCAGCCCATGAAGAAGCCTTATCTAACATGTTGTCAGAAGTGAGACTGGCAGTAAATGTAACACAACCAGGTGTTTGCTCATTCCAGCAGGTTCACCTGTGGTCGAAAATGAAAAACAAGTCTAAGTGCACAATGATACTGTGAGAGTACCCAGACACAAAATGACCACAAAGACACAAAATGACCACAAATAGGCACAAAACGACTACATAGAGACACATAAAGACCACATAGCTGCTAAACGACCCCAAAGGGACAGAAAACAACTAAAAGACACACAAAACCACTACAGAGAGACACAAAACAGCCACAGAGACGCCAAATGACCACAAAGTCAGAAAACGACTACAAAGAGACACAAATGTATAGTTTTAACAGCCACATTTCACCTGTACAGAGTGTGTTTGATTCAGAAAGACTTATTTATGCTGTCTGGACTTATTTCCTGCTCTTGCACAGTATTTCGGTGTATTTGTTTTTCCAGGTGAACCCCTGGTCGTTGCAGAGTGTGGATGGTGTCTGATGATGTGATGTGGAGTGTAGCTACTAATCCCTCTCTGAGTTCACGCACAGTAGGTGTTACTGTGGAACAAATAACCTTGAATTTCATATTAATAGACTACAGTTTGATATTTATTTTAAAAGCTAATATATATCATCACTGCTGTGGTCGGTGCTCATCAAATTATTAGTTGTTTTGTTTGTCTTCTGGATGTTTGGCATCACAAGGTGAATTGTGAGTGTTGATTTAGTCTTTATTTTGTTTATTTATTGTGTTCATGTTTGTTGTCCTGAACTGTAAGAGCTTGAATGTTTATTACGGTGGCATTTTTCACTACAAGGCCACTTCATGGCTCCGTTCACACCTCAGGCCTTTAGATTTTATTTATTTTATCTTGTGCACACAAGATCTAAAACAATGTAACTTCTGGGGTAGCGAAGGATGTTTGTGTCCACCTGATGAATGTATGTACAATCTTCATTCTCTTTTAGCTCTGTTTCTGGTCTTGACCAACTCCTTAGGGCAATATCTGTCTGTGATCGATATATGTGTCATTTTAAACTGAACTCTAAGACAGGTGTTTTAAGCCTGCTTAATAGAGCAGCCACTTTCAAAATCTCCACTCAGATGGACTGAGAAGAGGTGATATTGCCTGGGAGCTGAACTTTTTATTGCCTTGTATTTGTAGAGAGAAATTGGGTGGGTTTCCCATTCACCTCAATACAAGCAGTGTGTTAGTGTTTTTAGCAACATCTATTGGCCGTTAGAAGAGCTGCAATTCAACAAACTGCAACATAAAGCATGATCCATGTCAGATCCTTTCTTTGTTTGCTCCAGATACGTTGAATGATGCTCTGTTAAAAGTAAAAAATAAAAAAATAAACCACTTGGTTCACTTTTATGATGGAGTACAAACACATCCTGTGATCTTACAGCATCAGATCTGATGTTCTTACAGTGTGAACGGAGCCTTAGGTACACTGAATACATAATTTAGAGGGGGAAGACTTTTTGATTTAAGAAATATGTGTTTTCAGTTTAACTTAAAATTACTTTGACACAAGTTTATGTGGGGAAGCTTGTTCATACTCCCTGCAGTGTATTGTGCCTTAGGCCACTCCTTGATCTGTCTGTCTGACTGGCACACACTCACTCGGACAGTTGTGATGTGTTTGTGTGCCGGTGTTTTTAATTTGATTATTTTATACAGTTTGTGTGTTTTTCAGAGGGTGAATGTATGCATGCAGAACGTCACAGCTTGTCACACACAGCATGTGAAGCGAGTCAACGTCAGTATTGGTTAGTGTTGGTGTCACTGTCTAACATTATTAAGAGTGTTTTTGATGTCAATGAGCTGTTAAGTGAAACATTATTAATGCCACAGTATGAAGGAAGGATTGAAGCTGAAGTAACATAAAGATTCTCCAGGTTGTTGGAGGTTCAGCTGCTTTACTACATTTATTAACAGGTTTTAAATATTTGATAAATATATGTGTTGCAAGTTGAATAAATTGAGCACTTAAAACACGTGGAAACATTTGCTGTGAAGCTTCTTTTTTTGTCTATTTAAAATACTACTTTCTTCGGCAGGATTGTTGGGTGAAGTTGACAGGACTTTCTGTTTCATTTTGGTTTAAGATCCACAAAATGAATGGATTTAAAATCTGCAGATTAGGTCCAATGGAAAATTATATATTTTCAAGATGTTCTACAAAGTCCCTAAAGTGCCTCTCACAGGAGATTGTAATCTTCAATTTTATGGGTTCTTATTTGTAAAAATAAACAAAGCTTTAAAATTTGTGAACGTTTTTTATTTATTTATTTTTTATTTACAGAGGCCGTGGCTTAGTTGGTCAAAGTGCCGGTTTAGTAAACAACAAATCCTGGGTTCAAATCCCAGCAGTGCCTCTCCTAGGATATTGTCGATTTCATGTTAATGGTTTTAAAATATTTGAAATCTAAACAGAGGCACTCTGACTTAGTTTGTTAAAGTGCCTGTCTAATAATTAAGGAGATCCTGGGTTCAAATCCCAGCAGCAATTCTTACAGGACAGCGTGGAATCCAACTTTATGGTTTCATATTTGTGGAAAATAGCGAAAGTAAAGAATTTGTGAAACAAATAAACACAGAGGCGCTGTGGCTTAGTTGGTCAAAGTGCCTGTTTCGTAAACAGGAGATCCTGGGTTCAAATCCCAGCAGCACCTCTCTCGACAGTGTGTTCTCCAACTTTATGGTTTCATATTTGTGGAAATTAGCGAAAGTAAAGAATTTGTGAAAAATTAAAACACAGAGGCACTGTGGCTTAGTTGGTCAAAGTGCCTGTCTTGTAAACAGGAGATTCTGGGTTCAAATCCCAACAGCACCTCTCCTGACAGTGTGTACTTCAACTTTATGGTTTCATATTTGTGGAAATTAGCGAAAGTAAAGAATTTGTGAAAAACATAAAAGGAGGCGCTGTGGCTTAGTTGGTCAAAGTGCCTGTCTTGCAAACAGGAGATCCTGGGTTCAAATACCAGCAGTGCCTCAGAATATAGAATTGTTTACAAAGTTTCATGACAAGTCTTTTTTATGGCATTTTTTTGGAAAAAACATTCTCATTACTGTTGAAATAGACCAACGGAGGTTTACAAAATAGAGACAAAAATGTTAATAGAGGTGCTGTGGCTTAGTTGGTTGAAGTGCCTGTCTAGTAAACAGGAGATCCTGGGAT
>JACSYO010000412.1:1142500-1145000 GCA_016806645.1 Ophiodon elongatus
TTAGTTGGTTAAAGTGCCTTTCTAGTAAACAGGAGATCCTGTGTTCAAATCCCAGCAGCACCTCTCCCGACAGTGTGTTCTCCAACTTCATGGTTTCATACTTGTGGAAATTAGCGAAAGTAAAGAATTTGTGAAAAACACAGAGGCGCTGTGGCTTAGTTGGTCAAAGTGCCTGTTTCGTAAACAGGAGATCCTGGTTTCAAATCCCAGCAGGGCCTTTCCTAGGATATTATACACTACATGTTAATTGGTTCATAGTTGTGGAAATGAACAAAGGTTAAACATCTGTGAGAAAGACATTTACAGTGGTGCTGAGGCTTAGTTGGTCAAAGTGCCTGTCTTGTAAACAGGAGATCCTGGGTTCAAATCCCAGCAGGGCCTTTACTAGAATATTATACACTACAAGTTAATTGGTTCATAGTTGTGGAAATGAACAAAGGTTAAACATCTGTGAGAAAGACATTTACAGAGGTGCTGAGGCTTAGTTGGTCAAAGTGCCTGTCTTGTGAACAGGAGATCCTGGGTTCAAATCCCAGCAGTGCCTCAGAGTATAGTGTTGCTCAAAGAGTTTCATGACGAGTCTCTTTTATGGCATTTCTTTGGAAAAAACATTGTCATTACTGTTGAAATGGACCAACGGAGGTTTAAAAAATAGAGACAAAATTGTTAATGGTGGTGCTGTGGCTTAGTTGGTTAAAGTGCCTGTCTAGTAAACAGGAGATCCTGGGTTCAAATCCCAGCAGCACCTCTCCCGACAGTGTGTTCTCCAACTTTATGGTTTCATACTTGTGGAAATTAGCGAAAGTAAAGAATTTGTGAAAAACTAAAACACAGAGGCGCTGTGGCTTAGTTGGTCAAAGTGCCTGTCTTGTAAACAGGAGATCCTGGGTTCAAATCCCAGCAGTGCCTCAGAGTATAGAATTGTTCAAACTGTTTAAAGAGTTTCAATGATGAGTCTTTTTTAGGCCATTTTTTTGGGAAAAAAATTCTCATTACTGTGGAAATGGACCAACGGAGGTTTAAAGAATTTGAGAGAAAATCTATAATAGAGGTGCTGTGGCTTAGTTGGTCAAAGTGCCTGTCTAGTAAACAGGAGAGCCTGGGTTCAAATCCCAGCAGTGCCTTTCCTCGGATATTATACACTACATGTTATTGGGTTCATAGTTGTGGAAATGAACAAAGGTTAAACATCTGTGAAAAAGATATTTACAGCGGTGCTGAGGCTTATTTGGTCAAAGTGCCTGTCTAGTAAACAGGAGATTCTGGTTTCAAATCCCAGCAGTGCCTTTCCTAGGATATTATACACTACATGTTAATTGGTTCATAGTTGTGGAAATGAACAAAGGTTAAACATCTGTGAGAAAGACATTTACAGAGGTGCTGAGGCTTAGTTGGTCAAAGTGCCTGTCTTGTGAACAGGAGATCCTGGGTTCAAATCCCAGCAGTGCCTCAGAGTATAGTGTTGCTCAAAGAGTTTCATGACGAGTCTCTTTTATGGCATTTCTTTGGAAAAAACATTGTCATTACTGTTGAAATGGACCAACGGAGGTTTAAAAAATAGAGACAAAAATGTTAATGGTGGTGCTGTGGCTTAGTTGGTTAAAGTGCCTGTCTAGTAAACAGGAGATCCTGGGTTCAAATCCCAGCAGCACCTCTCCCGACAGTGTGTTCTCCAACTTTATGGTTTCATACTTGTGGAAATTAGCGAAAGTAAAGAATTTGTGAAAAACATAAACACAGAGGCGCTGTGGCTTAGTTGGTCAAAGTGCCTGTTTCGTAAACAGGAGATCCTGGGTTCAAATCCCAGCAGGGCCTTTCCTGGGATATTATACACTACATGTAAATTGGTTCATAGTTGTGGAAATGAACAAAGGTTAAACATCTGTGAAAAATACTTTTACAGAGGTGCTGAGGCTTAGTTGGTCAAAGTGCTTGTCTTGTAAACAGGAGATCCTGCGTTCAAATCCCAGCAGGGCCTTTCTTAGGATATTATACACTACATGTAAATTGGTTCATAGTTGTGGAAATGAACAAAGGTTAAACATCTGTGAAAAATACTTTTACAGAGGTGCTGAGGCTTAGTTGGTCAAAGTGCCTTTCTAGTAAACAGGAGATCCTGTGTTCAAATCCCAGCAGCACCTCTCCCGACAGTGTGTTCTCCAACTTCATGGTTTCATACTTGTGGAAATTAGCGAAAGTAAAGAATTTGTGAAAAACACAGAGGCGCTGTGGCTTAGTTGGTCAAAGTGCCTGTCTTGTAAACAGGAGATCCTGGGTTCAAATCCCAGCAGTGCCTCAGAGTATAGAATTGTTCAAACTGTTTAAAGAGTTTCAATGATGAGTCTTTTTTAGGCCATTTTTTTGGGAAAAAAATTCTCATTACTGTGGAAATGGACCAACGGAGGTTTAAAGAATTTGAGAGAAAATCTATAATAGAGGTGCTGTGGCTTAGTTGGTCAAAGTGCCTGTCTAGTAAACAGGAGAGCCTGGGTTCAAATCC